>VYXD01016269.1:98142-194727 GCA_013397195.1 Hylia prasina
GACCGCCGCCTCCTTCCCCGGCTAGCGCGGCGCCACCCGGAGCTAAGCCGCCTGCGCGCCGGGGCCGCCATCTCCGGTCACCATAGTGACTGGTGTAGACAACGCCGGGACGGCTCCGGGCCTCTCCCACGTGTCCCGGGGCGAGCAGCCGTCCTTCCCGCCGTGAGCCCTTTGGCTNTTACCGCCGTGAGCCCTTTGGATCTTCTCTCGCCAGTGCCTGCATGTGCTCCCGTGGCGGTCTGGATCCGCCCCCGCCTTAATCCTGCCTGGCGGGGTGCGTGCCGCCACCATGGCCGGGGAGGGAGACCGGAGGAAGCGCTTTATTTCAGCCACGGCTGCCAACTACTTCGGGCTGGATCCGGCGGGCGGTGCCGCTGCCCTGGCCGCGGGGCTGCATTCCCGTCCGGAGCTGAGCCGCTTCCTCGATGACGGCAATGAGTTCCTGCTCGTGGTGCAGCACTCGGGCGCGCAGCTCAGCGCCTCCAACAAGGTACCGTAGTGTCCGGCGCCTGCGGGCCCCGCGTGTCCGCCGCATCCCGGCGTGCGAGCGGGGATGCAGATCCCGGAGTCAGCCCAGGCTTGGTGGCGGTAAAGAGTGGTGTCAGATTTGGGAGACATCACCCTCCTGCGAAAATCTGTGTCTGCTGCAAGCTACTGGCGGCTGCCGTGGTTTAACCCCAGCCGGCAGATAAGTACCGCTCACTGTCCCCCCACCGCGCCGTGGGGAGAAGAATCAGAAAGGAAAGAACGGCGTGAGTTAAGAACAGTTTAATATCTGAAACGGAATAAAATATAGTAATAGCTAACTACTAGTACACTAATAATGATGTTAATAACTGTAATGAAAAGCAGCGAGAGAGGGGAAAAAACCCCAAGAGAGACAAGAGATGCACAGTGCAGGTTTTCACCACCCACTGACTGACGCCCAGCCCGTCCCCCCGCAGCGATCGGTGCCTCCCGACCAATTCTCCCCGGTTCGTACACGGTGTAGGGTGCTCTGTGGTATGGATTATCCCTCTGGCCAGTTAGGGTCAGCTGTCCTGGCCATGCTGCCTCCCAGCTTCTTGTGCCCTCCTCAGCAGCAGATCATGAAGCACTCAAAAGTCCTTGACTTTCAGTAATTACTGCTTAGCAGCAACCAGTGTATCAGTGTGATATTAACATTCTCATACTAAACGCAAAATACATCACTACCAACTATTAAGAAGAAAATGAACTCTTATCCTTGCTGAAACAAGAATACTGTCCCCAGAGTCCATGTAGACCATATGGTCAGCTGACGATACATTTGTTAGCAGATTTTGCCCATGTTGGTGCAGTTTTAGTGTGCTGTATATTGTCTCTATGTGAACATAACGTGGCCAGGGGCATGGAGTTGGATGTGTGATTTCTTCCTGGGCATGGGTCCATGCAGGTGACCGGAGGGATTGCACAGATAATGTCTGTGCAGGGGATGGGACCCAATGTGTGTCACATTGGCTGATATTTGACAAATCCAAGGTGGGTGTTTGTCCAAAGCATGCATTTTTCAAATTTATGTGTCCAGCTGTGAGCAGATCTGAGGTTCATTGTGTGTCCTGCCTTGAGGCTTGTGTTCAGCAAGTGACTCTTTGGATTGCTGCCATGGGGTGTGATGTGCACTCAGTGTCACCATGTAGGGAGGGCATGGTGTGGTGCCAGCCACACAGTGTGCAGGCAAGGTGTGGGTCTTGACATGGGACCTGTCGTTCTGCAGTGAGACCAGGGACTTGGTGCCTCTTACGTCAGTGGCTTCACACGTGGTAGATGCATGTAAGGAGTCCTCAACATGTGAAATGTGTACCAGTGCTGCAAGATGACACGAAAGAACCTCACTAGGGCACGGTGATGAGCAAACAGGAAAAAAGAGAGTAGTTTATTTACAAAACTCAATTTTATACATTTCCAAAGGTGCCTGTGGATTGGAGGATGAAATCCCACCTCCCAAACCACATTGGTCAAAACAACTGTCAATCAACTGTTTCCTCCCCCTAAAATGTGTAAACAACGAAGGACAGTTAGGAAAACAAAGCTGTTGTTTATAGTACAAGTGTGGGAAAGTAAAAATTCTGACTCCAATACGAAACACAATTCAGAAGGCTTAGAAAAATCCTCAAAACCAGGGTGACAGACCAGTAACTTGCATAACTCCTTAGTTACTCTCCTTCACTCTCTGTGAAGTCTAGTGCGTGCTATATTCAGGCAAGGATGAACATATATGTGTACCAGCTTTTGGGGGTGCTGCTGAGCCACTGTCTAAAATACAAAGCAGCAACTTTCAGCAGCTGTGGAAGATCAAATACATATTGGTGCTGTACTCTGTACTTTGTTGTCTCAGTGAAGTTATGTCTGTAGGTATTGGGCTGAAGACTTGATAAGAAAGTAAAACTGATACTGACCAATGAAACTGAAAGCTGTTCTTACTACTGTTTGTTTCTTTTAACAGAAAAATAGTACACAGATGTTTACCATTGCACAGAATCTGGGATTTCGCATGGCATATGTTTTTGATACTAGTTTATTAGATGTTTAATAAATTTTCCTATTCTATGAATTCTCCTCAGCCACAAGTAATTTCAGTAATTACTTCATGGCAATTTTTGGAACTTTACCCATAAGTTGGAGTGTGGATGGAACATTAGTCGTGTTGTAATTCATGATTTTACCAATGAAGGAGCATGCCTGTCTCTGTTTGTGAGAAATCTATGAATAATGTATTTGCAAACAAAGGAAAACCCTACAGAATATTTAGAATAAATAGAAAAATATTCCCAAAGGTTTGTAGCATAAAAGTACAGTTTAAAAAATAGGCTTCATACCTAGTTTCTCTAGGCAGAAGACAGACTTTCTGTTTTGTCCAGAGAAAGTCGTAAGTGGAGTTTTCAAAATATAGTAAGAAATGATGATATTTACAGACATTATATGCTGTGGAAAGGTTTATGTATTTGATGTTGCAAGTCAGGTTCCTGTGGACTCAGAAATGACTATCATAAAAATATTAATTTTCTGTGCAAATCAAATACTACCAGATTTGAGCCCAGAGGGAGTAATAAGGTATTTTATGTTTTTTTTTTTTTCTTGATACAAATTGTTTGTGTAAATGGTGTATGTAGTTTGGCAGTCAGTAACAGCTTTCTAAACAAATCCTGTTTTCTTGATTATTACAGATTGAAGCTACTGATTCAAAGAATAATGTGTTGGTGTTCTTTAAGCTGAGACCTGACGTAATTACTGAAGATAATCTTCACAGTAATATCCTTGTGTCATCTATGCTAGATTCACCAATCAACACCCTTTATCAGGCTGTACGACAAGTGTTTGCACCAGTATTACTGAAGGTGACCAATATACTAGTTTAAATGTTCTATGGATTTATATTGAGACACTGGGATTCAATAGGATGTTACCTAATTCTGTGGGAAATATTTTGTGTTATGAAACCAAAATATTTGAGGAGATTATGCAATGGGTGATAGTTATAATTTCTATGTTAGAGAAAGTACTTAAGCTCCTATCAGTAAGGATGAGAGGAAGATTCTGGTCATACATATGCCTGACTGGAAATGTGGAATACACCAGCCATTGTTGGTTAATGTGGAAAAACAGCTCACTCACTCTCAGGGTGCCTTTATAAACCTGACAATTAACTTTCGATTTTGTGATAAAAATGGTTTTTATAGTATTATTCGGAATTGCTAAATGAAAAGAATGAGGTGCTATTCGTTGACTTTAGGGGAAAAAAAATGCTACATTGTCCCACCATGTGGTTGGTACTTAATCTGAATTTTATATTTTTTTAAAGATTAATGGGAAGAAAATAGTAATTGCTCTATCATGTGAGTTATAAGTTTTGAAATTTTCATTACAGGATGAGAAGTGGAGTAAAGCATTTGATCCCAAGCTACAGAAACTTTTAAGTGAGCTTGAAGCTGGCTTGAGTACTGCTCTCAGAAGATCAGATACCAGTTACACAGGAACAAAATTCAGTGAAGATGATGTGCGAGGTTTGTTTTGCAGTTATGTCTTTTATAGTTAATTTTGAATTTGTAGTAAATAATTTATTTACAGTTTGAGTGTTTAGGTTTCACAGTGATTGCACAGTGTGAAATATAACTGGTTGTTGTTAGTAGACTGGAATTACTTATGGTTATGCCAGAAGACCAGAGTTGGCTTCTATACTGCATCTAGTCAGTATCGGAAGTTAAAGGATATTTACATAACCATATGTAAAAATTTGCGTTAGAAAGTATGTTCTGACTGAACATATTTTATAAACATGCATTTATTTCATGTATAATTATTTCCTATTTTATTTGCAGCTATACTTACACCAACAGATGAATTTCAGTTCTGGAGAGAGTGTGCTCATCATGGAAATAAAAGATGTAGTAAAGAGAAAGCTTCATTTTTTAGTGACGTATTTGAGGACATTGCAAAAGTATGTTTTATTTTGTGTGATCAGTGATATATTTCTAGACTTAGTAAAAAACAGTCTTCCTATGAAATACATGTCAGTGTATGTACACTCTTTCCAAATATATGAATACATAGCTATTTAGTTATTTTTTCTTTGGTAGAATTTTACTTTAAATGGTATTCATGTTGTTTGTTTGACAGTGGTGCATGGGAATGCTGTATTTAATTGGGAGTTGATTTGATCATTGAACACTAGGAGCTGCTGTAGAAATACAACTGTACGCTACAGTTTGTGAACTGGGGATTGACTCACGAGAAAAGGACACTGTTAATGCTGTTATGCAACACTTTTGGCACCCACAAAACACTTTCTTGAATAATGCTTCAGATAGCAATGAGTACTTCACACCAATAAACTTACACAAATGCTTGGTGTTTTGAGAGTGTTATGATATATTCTGTTATGCAGTAAACTCAGGAAAAGACACCACTTGTCAGTTTCAGGAAAGTGTAAATGTTTCGACATACTATTTGCAAAGTAAACATATTAAGGATTTTTTTTTCTAGGATTATTACAACTTGGATACTCTCTCATTATTTGAAGTTGTGGATTTGGTGGAGGCTACCAAGGATACTCTGGATAGTGTGTGGAGACAAACAGAACATGATCCTTATCCACAGTCTCGCATGCATAATCTCTTGGATGTGATAGGTAAACATTTATGCAGTCTTTATTAAATGAACAGTCGAGAAAAGTAAAATGATTCCTTGAGCAGAGACCTTCTTCCTTGTAAAGGCACCAATAACAGCCCACAGCATGAAGGTCCTTGCTTCTTGTAATTATGATCCATGAATATTATTTGCCTTCTTGTATGCGGTAATTTGGCCAATTCTGATAGATGCTGTCACACATGCTTGGGTAGGTGATGGATAGAAGATGGAGTTGGGTACCTTTCAGCCAGTGGGCTGGATTTGTCATGCTTCTGTGTGACTCCCTGTCTCTCTCTCAGAGGAGGAAATTCATTTACATAAACTGCCGTTAAAGGTCGGTTCAGTCTGTGTGGAGGAGGGAGCAAGATGTGCAGAGAGGGTCTTCTCTCATTCTCTTGACATCAGCCCCATGTTTGGGGACAGGCATAGGACAGTGAGTTTGTGTGCTCCTGCCAGATGTGTGTGTGTGTGAGAGGAAGAGTTATGGGGAGCAGCCAGATACAGCCATTGCTGCTGCTAAAGACAGGTGCTTGTGTGTGGAATCCAGAATCTGAATCCATCAGCTTCATGTGTTGGACCAACTTCTGTTCACCCTGTTCACCTTGATTTGAGATTTATTGAATCTGAAACAAAATAATCAGTTATTGCTGCATTTGCCTGGTTTGAAATCATGACACTACACTTTTTTTTAAAAAATGTGATTGGAATGTGGTGTAGCTTTAAAAGAATTCTTTTAAGTAATCATAACAGCTAGGTTTTTTTGTACTTTTTTGTCTTCTAGGTGGCTCACTAGGCAGATTTGTTCAGAGAAAATTAGCAACTTTGAATTTGTGGGAGGATACTTTCCACAGTGTTAAAGAAAATATACAGGCTGGCATCTTGGTTTGTGAACAGTGGGTATCAGTTTGTGAAAACCTAACTGGACAACTGTGGCAACGTTACAGCCTACATCCATGGAAAAATGAGAAATATTTCCCTGAATTGATAGCCAAACTTGGCCAACGTCTTGATGAGGTAGAGATTTGAATTATACACACTAGTTTCATTAGACACAGAATTAAACAGCATTGTTTCAAGTTAAAAAAGAGAATTAAAATAGTTTTTCATAGTCTTTTCAGGGTCAGATAGTATTCCATAATCTGTTTGTCAGCCTTTCAAAAGTTCATTGTAAAAAGGAGAGAAATGTGTACTTGCAAATAAAAATTTTATGTAAAAATACATTTTTTATATCAAATATTTTTTTTCCCTCATAGGTGCTCACTGTTAGAACACTACATGAAAAACTTATGTTCTTTTTGCCAGCTGGAGAACAGAATTCTTTACATCTTTCCCAAGTGTTTGAACCCTTTGCTGGCCTAAATCCTGTACACTATAATCCTTACACAGAGGTATAATGCTTATTTTTAATTTATTCACATTCTTTCTGTGTCTTTCTGTAGTGTATATAGTCCTAAGCTAACACATGAACTTGTTATCTCTAGCCATTATGGAAAGCAGCAGTCTCTCAGTATGAAAGAATTATTGCACCAGTGGAAGAAAAAATAGCAAGCAAATTGAAGAAATTTATTGCAGAAATTCAGGACAGTCCACAGCAGGTATGGGTAATTCTGTAGTCTGAAAACTTTCTTGAAGATCGAGTTATTTAATTTAACCTAAGTATTCAGTTTAGGGGATAGGAGTAAGTACTTAGAGCCAAAGACAGCACTTCTGGGTGGTGTCAGCCTATGTTTAATTTTTTTCATGAGAATGTGATAACTTTTAAAAATCTTTATATTCCAGCTTCTTCAAATATTTCAGAAGCATAAGGACCTGATAAAGCACCCAAATATAAGCAAAGAACTGCTTTTTGAAAGGGAAACATTGCTGGCAGCACTTCAAGATTATGTCAAAGGTATTTAATTGAGTTAGATTTTTTGTGAATGCTAGGATCTTTATTTACTTCTTGAATTATGTCAGTTTTCCTAGTATATTTTTATAACTGCAATAATGATCTAAGGTTGTTCTATTAGATTTCTGGTCTAATGAATCTTTTGCATGTGTTAGACTATGAGACAGACTTTGAAACTCGATGCCATGGTGTTCCTGGTGATGTTTCTGGACCACTGTCAGGCAAGAACCTTTCTGAAGTTGTCAATAATATTGTATGGGTACAGCAGCTGGAACTGAAGGTAACAGATTCTGTTACTGTTTGCACATGTTTTATCATAGAATGTAAAACGTGGTATTTGACGTTTCTATGAGGAATTCCACACAGAAAAATTGTGGACTTCCCAAGAGTTACATAATCAAGATCCCTTATCAGTGGTGCTGCTTGCTAAGTTGAATTTTATTAGCAGACCCAGAATGTAGACTTCTTTTGGTAAACTGAACTGCCTCTTTAAAAACAAAAAAAACCTCCCACAAACAAACCAAAAAAGGACCACAATTCATACAGTAGGTGTTTTTGTTAAATTTTACCCTCCTGTTTGCGTTTTAAAATTGTATTTAGGATTCACAGGTACCCAGATTCTGAAATCCTAATTCTCACTTGTTATTAATAACCTTTGTAGTGTCTTCTTGAAATCAAAGAGTAGCTTGTGCCTCCTAGGGAATTTACAGTAGTAAAAGTAAATTCTGTTTTAATTTGTCTTGTTTTTGTAAGTTTGTATTTGCACTTTAGCAGGAAACTTGGAACACTTTTTGGTCAATATTGATCAGTGAAAACTAAAATGTTTTTTGTGACCCTAAGTGCCCTTTACAATAACTATAGATTTGAATGAAAGTAGAAGTTACTTATCCTGGAATAACTATTTGCCTGGTTCAGCTGATGTATGTCACTTTTATGTCTGCTTTAGGCTGTGCTGAATTTTTTAATTGCTTTCAAATATCCACTATTTGTATTGACTAGGGTTTTAATTTTTTCACATGTAGATGTGAAATTCCATTTCAAGTACGTTTGAGTATTGTCATGAACCTTATAGATACAATGGAAGAGTCATGGGAGATCTGTACCTTTACAGAGAATTACAGACCAAGTGGGATATGCTGGGGTGTGTTAATAGATGCCATTGTCAGTGTTGTCAGTGGACAGCTTATTCAAACCCAATTTACTTTTAAGAGAATTCAAACATCTGGGACACAGTTCAGAATTCACTTTTTTTTCCTAATCAGCTTTAGAATCCCACCTGGATATTTTGTAATACTGATTTTTATTGTGATGATTTTTCTTTTCTCACTGAATATTGGGAAATTAAGCTTCTTTTCTTTGTTACTGCGTTTAAGGTGGGTGATTCTATCAAGCTGGCAGAGGCTCTTCTCTCAGACTTACCTGGATTCCAAACTTTTCATCAAAGTGCAGATTGTTTTCTGGAACAGTTAAAAGTATATGAGCAAGAACAATTTGATGATTGGTCTAGGAATATCCAGTCAGAATTATCAAATCCCAAGTCAGGACTTAGGTAAGTATACTCTTGTTTAAATAATGTTTATTAAATAATGAAATCTGTAGTGTAGTGTAATTCATTAGAACTTGACTAAGGAAATAAGAAAATTTACAGGCTTGAGAATGAATGGAGAGACAAAATAGAACAATTTATTCATCATCCTGCCAGTCTTGCTTGGTAAGGTGAAGTGTACAGGGCAATATTATTAATTACTAATTAATAGCTAATATTGCAGATTAATAACTAATCTTGAAGTTTCTGTTAGCACCTGGAATTAAAGACATGTTTGGTTTGCTTGTTGTTTTTATTTGTTACCCATTGTGATCCTTATAGTGATAATATGTAGAAACTAGATGAGAATATAGCTGTGATATACAGATGACACATGTAGAGTAATAAATTAATTGTTATTCCCAAGAAATTCTGCAGTCTATGTATGGCAGATGAAAGAAGGGTAAGCATTTCAATTTAAACTTCATGATTTTTTTCCCAAAATAATAAAATTTCTGTATGGGATACTAAAATATATTTTAACAAATTTTGTTTTAGTAGATTGGCCACATTGCTTCTGTCTTCAACTGAGTGTTGCAAAATTCCTCTGAAAAGAATTTGTCCACAGTTACAGAGGATGCAGGAGTTACTTAAGTGAAAACTTTTACTTTAGTGAAAATACTCAAATATATTAACAGCCATCTAATTTATTAGTACCATAAAATTTTGTTACTCTGAGATTTTAAAAGATATGAAGTGGTTAATTAAAAGAACAAGAAAGGAAGTAGCTCCCTACAAAGGGGAATGCAATAGATATGGGAACTAGAAAAGAGATGAGAAAAAAATAGAAAAATATGAGTAAGGCTGAAGTGTTTATTAAAGGGTGGTGGTAGAAGCATTGCTAAAGTAGAAAAAAAAATGGAGTAAAGTCTAAAGATAGGCTGATGTTCTTATTATCATCTGGCTGAAATACCAAAATGCTCCACTGATGCAAGTTCTGGTTCTTAGGTTGGTTCCCTCATTATTTCTCCCCACTTTGCAGTGCTGGAGACTGGGGTGGGTAAGGTGCCTGCTTGAGAGACTGTGATGGATACAGAGTAATTTAGAATACTGTCTGTTACACATTAATTATCATCACAAACCAAAAAAACTTTGTAAGCAAAAACAATAGACGTTGTTAATTGTCTTATCTTCATTGGCTTGGAATTAAAGGAAAGGTTACTGGAATAATTTCTGAGTAAATTGAAATGTTATAAGCATAGAAAAACAAAATTGAATGAAATAAAACTGTTTAGAATAGTTTGTTATATTATGGTAAAATGCACCTAAGAAAGGATAAATACCAAATTATTTTCAGTAATATGATTGATTTTGGTTCAGTATCCAAGCTAATAGCCCTGTGATGGAGTTGGATCCCATTTCTGGAGCATTAAACATACTTTATTCAGATCGTTTGGTGACTCTGCTAAGAGAAGTACGTCAGCTATCAGCCCTTGGGTTTGCTATACCAGCTAAAATACAGAATGTTGCAAACACTGCACAAAAGTTCTGCAAGCAGGCAGTCATCCTCAAGCAGGTATAAGATTAAGCCATAATAACTTCCTGTTCTGATTTCCCAGCTTGAACTTTTCTAGTGCTGTCTTTTCTGTCTGTGTGGTTAAGCTTTTCACTGTGCTTGTCTGTATGAAAGTGACTTCTTTCTTGAACAAATTAGCTAAGTCCATAAAAGAAAACAAAAGTAAAGATATGCTTTACAATTTCAGAATGTCTTCTTTTGAAATATGGCATTAAAGCCATATGAAGTTACTGTATGAATATACAGAAACAAGACAAGTAATTAGTTGATTACCTGATTTTAGTCTCAGTTTTTCATAATAGTGACTGAAGGGAGTTGTCATAAAATGTAGCAACTTGTCCTCGCCGTTGCTAGTTTTCAACGAAAAATACATTAGCAAGTATTTTAATGAAAGTATGTGTGGGGCTTTTGGGGGTGGGTGGTATATTTTTCTGATTGCACTCAATGCCACGTATGTTTTTGTTTGGTTTATATTTCAGTTCAGTTTCCCATGAGGTGTCATTGATATCTGAGATACTCCTACAGCTAGGGCAAAGATGACATAAGGCTTTTTATTTTTTCTTTTAAATTTAAGCTCTTCTTTTTTTACAGGTGGCACATTTCTATAATTCTATTGATCAACAAATGATTGGGAGTCAAAAACCAATGATGTTACAATCTGCTCTAGCATTTGAACAGATAATTAAGGTGAAAGAATTCCCCTCTCTTTGTTTTTTTTAATTTCAGTGGTATCTGCATATTTTGTGGTGCTTTTTCTATGTTTATTGCATTGTAATTAAAAAAATATTTCTTGATAAACAGGTGAAGTTGATGAGCAATTATTAATGTCAGATTTTTGGTTTTGATCTGTGCAGGACAAAGATCAGAGAGGCGTTTAGGGTGTCCTCTCACCTTCAGATGTTTGCTTATGTTTGTGGAGCAGCAATCTTCAACATCAACATGACTTGATCTATTTCAGACTCTCCTAGGAGTTAGTCATTAATCCTTCTCCAGTGCACTGATGTAGCTGTATGCCCCTACATGTCTGTGATTTGCCAGATTATTTTGTCTCTAGTGCAGCTAGGGAAAGGGAGATCCTACATTTTTTTTGCTAGGAGTAAAACTATCTTTCTTATATATATCACTTCTGCATGCTAGCTGTTAGACTGTTTTTTTCATTAAATGTTACAAAGTTTGTGTGTTTTTAAAGCATTCAAAGTCTGGTCCTGGAGGAAAAGCTCAAATAACATGGGATAATCCCAGAGAACTGGAGGCTTATATCCAAAAACTCCAAGCTGCTGCTGAACGGCTTTCCACTGAAAATAGAAAATTAAGAAAGTGGCACACAAACTTCATTCAAAAGGTATATTTTCCAGATGAAATTTAAGTCACGTCTGTTATAGCATACCTTAATCTTTTTTTCATGTACATGATGATGAGTATGTTTATTATTCCTTAAAATTATTTTAACAGGTCATAACGCTTATGAATATTGATCTACTTCGGCAGCAGCAGCGTTGGAAAGAGGGACTTCAGGAGCTCAGAACTGGTTTTGCCAGCCTTGAGTCACAGGCAGGGTTTGATTTTCCTACTGCAAACTGTGAACATTTGACTTTTCAATAGTAATCAAGATTTAAGACTCAAACATGGCATGATTGAATTAATTTTAATTAAGGCATTACTAGTTGTCTTAGGAAAACATCTTGTGTCCTAGTTAATGCCAGATGTGAGCTAAAATTGCAGATTAGGAGGATGGAGGTAATTTTTTTATGTCATACTAGCAATGGGAGAAGAGCTTCTGGTCATTGACAGGCCTTAGGTGAGGAAATGTGAAGACCTAAGGAAATGTAGATCAGTTTTGTCTGAGCCATTAATGCAAGGTAAAATGAAGAAATTGGTACAGATAATAAGCGATCCACACACAGAATAAAACATGTATAAAATTTGGAATTAAAATGCGTTTCTGCCTGAAATAACGAGAAAAACATAATTTTGTTTGTTCACTTATCAACTGACAACTTTTAGAGTAGAATCATAGAATCTTTAAGGTTGGAAAATACCCTTAATACCATTGAGGAAGATGATAAAGATTTTGATTAAAAATATCATATTATCAAAGTAAGCTATTTTGAATTATTATTCAAGTCAGTTTAGTTTTTCCTGTAGCCTTCAGCAATCAATGGACTATATTCTTAAATTGATATGTTGCTCTTATCCTTTATAATGCAAATGAGGATTATTTTTGTTGGTGTTTGCCAGTCAAATAAATGCAGTGTCTTTACAGTATTTTACTTCTAATTTTGTTTTCATTCTCTCAAGACAATATGAAAAATAATCTGGCTTGATTTCTTTTCAAGTTTAATTTGCAGATTTTTATCTTTAAGTCAGTATATTTTATGGAAAGAAGCTAGATTTCCTTTAGGATCTGTTTGGAAATTATTTTGATATTACACAATGTTTTTAGATGGAAAATTACCTAAATTGTATTCAGTCACTCTTTGAAAATCTTTGGGTAGAAGTGACAAAACTTAACCACATGTATCTTTTTTTCACATTTCAGAAATTATAAGATTATATAGTCTTACTGCTGTTGTTATCAATATGTTACATGTTTCTTAAAAAACTCTATTATAATTGTCTTAAGGCCTAATTAAGACAATTTCTGGTTTTCTTAACCTCTAGAATCTTTCTGTTGGAAGAGCTCCTATGGGCAGCTTTGAATTGTAGGGCAGACCTTAATGGTGTAGGTTCCTACAAAGCCCTGTCTGAAAATCTCCAATTAAACAAGAGAACCTTTTAAGCTGGAAGGAGTTTCTAATTTATTTTCTAGCTTCTGATGTCCTTCTGTGAATCCTTCCATGAGTTGCAAATGACCATTTACCTCAGTTGGTCATGGTGCTGAAAATGCCAAGGTAATGGGTTTGATCCCCATACGGGCAATTTACTTAAGAGTTGGACTTGATGATCCTTGTGGGTCCCTTCCAGCTCAGAATATTCTGTGATTTACAGAACTTGACTGTATGATAAGGCCTTACATGTTCTTACAGTGCACTGTAGCAGATTTCAGTGAAAGACTGAATTCTTTGAGGTAAAATTTTACATTAATTTATTAGTTAATATTGTTCTGTGTAAACACACAAGAATTTTTAGAAATACTATTTAAAAGGTAGCTTATATATTGTAGGAAAATAGAAGGTGTGATACAGGTTTAGATCTATTATTCAGCCAGCTCTTTATGTTATTTCCGGCAGAGTCTTGTGCATTTTAGAGTAACCTTGAAGAACATTCTGGTAAACCAATGGGTGATGAACCTTGGTGAAGTTCTTATGTGATCTGCCACAGAGATTGTTGGATGCGGATATTTTTTTAAATTCCTATATTAATCTGAAGTAAATGCAATAAATGCAAGAACTGGTTACAAAATCAAAAACTCACATCTTGAGTTTGAAGGGGCCCACAAGGACCATCAAGTCCAACTCCCTGCCCCTCACAGGACTATCTAAAACTGAACAATTTGACTTAAGTATGTTATCCAGATGGTCCTTAAACTCTGACCAGCTTGGTGCCATGACCTGGTCTGTTCCAGCTGTGTGATTACAGAATTTTACTAAGATACCGTGTGCAGCTTCATCTTGTAATTATGGTTTGAAGAATAAAATAAAAATAAATATTGTTAAATTTTAGGGTTTCAAATCGAGTGATATGAAAGCTTGGAGACAGCACTGGAATCATCAACTTTACAAAGCTCTGGAGCATCAGTATCAGATGGGCTTAGAAGCACTCAATGAGAATTTACCAGAGATAATTGTTGATCTAACATTCAAGTAAGATTTTTTTTTCCTTAAAAGAAATTATTCAGGTGCAGATTACATTCAAATGCTAGTTTTTCTATTATTTGTTCCACTTTTTAGGCAAGGTCGCTTGCAATTCAGACCTCCTTTTGAAGAAGTACGAGCTAGATATTACAGAGAAATGAAGAGATTCATCTCCATTCCAAATCAGTTTCGGGGAGTAAGTGAGGCAGAAGATGAGTCTATATTCACTGGTATGACCGAAAGAAATGCAAATGGATTTCTGACTGCTTTCAGTAAAGCAGAGGATTTGTTCAGAAGGCTGACAGACGTTTCTAATCAGTTCAAGGTATTTTCAATAGTGGACTGACTCATGCCTTTTTCCCTTAGATTTGTATCATTTTATGCTTTGGACATTTGAGAAGTAGCTGAACAATGACGTTTGTGCATTGTTGTCCTTCAAGGCATATAAGTAAAAGCTTAGCAAGTCCATCCAAGTTAAGCCAATCACTTAAGCACATGCCTGACTTGAAGTATATGTATAGTTCCCTTTTAAAGCTCTGCATGGTAGCTGACTTTCTAGTCTTTCTGTTTTGAATATCCTTAAATGTGTGAACACGTCAAAGCATTTTTACCTCCTGATTTTTGCTGTAAGAAAATCTACAGATAATTGAAGAAGCACAAAGGTTAAAGACAATGTAACTTGAAAATGTTATTCAAGTATTTTAATGTTATTGAGAAACATTTTTTTTAATCTGGAAAATATTTTTTTTGCATGGAATAAAAAATAATGTTGGAAAGGAATGGGTTGTAATTGGCCAAGTAGATATGGAACCTTTGGTGAGGACACATCTTTCTAGCAAACAGGACTGGGAAAAAAACTTCAAAGCATTAAAAGTGAGAGGGAAAGAAGCAGAACGTCTTCCAAGGTATAGTGTAACTCTATTCTTTTGTTTGAATTATGTACTCTATCAGATATTTTGAAGGTAATAGTAAAATAGAGATGAAGATACAGATAGAATTTCAGGTGTTTTTAAAGTGTTGGTGTAGTTTTTAATTATTCTTTTTTTTTTTTTTTAGAGACTCTCTTTTATCTGTGCCACCTTCTCTGAAAACTTTTAATTACTTCCTCTTTATGTAATGGGAGACTTCCTTAGAATTCAGGGCTAATTCTGAAATATTATAAAACGTAGTATTTTAACAAATCTTTTGGCTAAGTCCTGTACATGTGAAATATATATGTCAGTTAGGAACAGACATAGCAAATGTTTGTCATGAAGTAATTCCTGTATTGAAACATCTGATTACCTCTTATAACTTACGGTTTAAAATATGCTAGGGTAGGCTTTTATTCTTACATAAATTCACATGAACCTACTGTGTAGTATGGTTAGAGTTCCAAAGTAAAACTGGTAGGAATCACTTAGAACAAGGAAAAAGATGTGCCATTTCATGCTGTAGAATGATAGAACTTGTTGACTAGTGATATTCTGAGTAACAAATTTCCATGAGTTCATGGACAGACTGAGGTGAATAGAAGGGAAACTGGCTGATGTGCCTTATAACCAGAAGCAACATGTTGCTAAGAAATCCATGAGTTGAAAATATTAGTGTTGAGGGAGGATAGTCAGGAAGATATCCAATAAGGTAGACCTTTTTCTTAGTCTTCTTTAGGTATGTACTTATGGTCACTGATGTATTAGATATGGGGCCTTGAAATTACTCTCCATGGCTTCTCTTCTTATTACTATTGAAGGATGAGTTAGTAAACTCTCACAGAAATTAGAGAATTAAAGACATGAATATACAAATAATGAAAGTATTTTTCTTTTGAGTATGGTAATAGCCTTTCAGAATTTTATGGCACTGGTTGTATAAAATCAAGCCATTTTCTAACTATTTGGAGAAGCAGAGCATTGGACCTTAGTCCTCATAAAGGTGAAAGTATATATGTGTAATTGTTATAAATATTTCAATACTGTGAGTAATTTTCCCAATAAGCTATGACTTTCAATTGTAGAATTATAAAGGAAATTTTTCATTAAACTACAAAGTTAGGGTAAACTATAGATAATGTAGATCTGGAGATACTAACGTAACTAGGCCACTGAATATTTGCTGTCTTTTAATCTCTTGTTTTTAAGCACGATCAGAATAGATTGTTTAACTGTTAATTGCAACCCTGTGAAAACTGTAATTGATGATTTCATCCAGAAGTTGTACGACGTTCTAGTTGTTTCTTTGAGAAAATCTATTCAAGGTAAATAACTTCAGTGAACAGTATTTTATTTTTGTTTGTTTCTGTTGTACTTAAGCACATTTGTGTTAATGTAAATACTCTTTTAAGGAAATATTTTCAGGCACAGTGAACTGCAGAAATCACAATGCAGAGAAGGTAATCTGTTACAGCTGTGTTTTCCTCAATATTACGTTTTCACTACAGACCTAACTTAGGACCCTTTGATGTCCATCATGTCTCTTCCCTGTTCTCTTGTTTGGGCCAGCCATGTCTGTTACAGGTGTAAAACAATACATATGAACATTGTTTTGCCTGTTTCTTTTATCTAAAAGAAAATTTTGTTGCTTCAGAGAGGAAAATTTATTTAATGTTTGAGAGAGGAAAATTTCCTAGGTGTTTCAGAAGGTGTTATAAAATGTAAGAAAAATGCTATTCAGTTTTTCTTTTACAAATTGAAATACTTCATGAAGAGTCTAAAATGATGTAGACTTACTCCATAGAATTGCTTGTTGCTTAGATTGTCAAACTGTTAAAACTGTATTGAAGAATACAAAACATTTCCCTGTTTTGGGTGGTTGACCTATATCTGGAACAGCAGGACAAAATGGAATAAAGTGCAAATGATGAGGAATAACGGTGCTTTGTGCTTTAAATCTAATGGTTGTCACAGGAAACATAGAACAGGGATTGTGCAAGAAAGTGAATTATTTCCATAACCTGAAAGGTGAATCTTTCCTCGAAGGTTTCCTGGAGCTGTACAGCTCCTTTCTCAGTATCAAAAGATTTACCTTGGTAGGTAAATACAACATTATAGCTTATTCAGGCATTTGTTTGTGAGTCTTTACAATATGTAAAGCAAGGCAGTTTTATTTAATTAGCCTCTTTAAAAGACTCAAACCAAAACAGAAACTCCAAAGAACCCTAAAGCAATTTTAACATCTATTTTTATCTGTTTACCTAAAAAAAAAGACCTATACAGCCTTTGACAGTATATAAATAAATGCCTTGGCATGTATGTTTAGTATTCAGAAGGGATTCTGATACTTATGGTCTAAATCATACACTATGCAGTAGATCACATTTGAAAAGCTATGTGTAAATACAAATGTGCAGTTTTTATTCAGGTAGTAGACAAGCTTGGAGTCTACAGTTTTTAAACAAATACTTTGCATACTTGTCTTGTGCATTTGTCTGACTTGGATATTTAAAACTACAAATATTCTCTCCATGATGACTTTGTTTTCCATCTTCATGTAGCTCACCTATGTGATGTTTCTACATTTCTCACTGATGCCATGGAAACACTAGTGATTAGGCCCCAGACTGTAGAGGAAATAGCAGAAGACAATTTAAAATATTTAAGCCTACATGAACGAAAAGAAGGGGTAAGATACTATTTTATTCTATCCAGAACAACAGCTATAAAACTGTAACTACTTTCCAGTATGGAAACTTACATTTAATAATAACTAATAGAGATCATGCAGAGGTCACATAGGGTCAGGGCAATAGTCCATGTAGTACAGTAATTTGTGTCCAGCAGTGGAGTGATAGGAGAAAATATAAAATCAGGGTAGCATATTTGAAACGTTTTACTTCTAACCTTCAACCTGAACCTTGTTCAGTTTTATGTGGTTGCTGAGCATACAGTAACACCCAGTGGATTTCTTTTCCACAGCCTTACCTCATCTTCTCTTGAGAGCAAATACATATTTGACATCCAAAATATACTCTGGTAAAGTGTAGATCAATTACCCTTTACATGAAGGACCCCTCTTTTTTTTTTTTTCCTCCTCAGCTGGCACCTGTTAACTTCATACCATTTATGTCTTATACTGGAAGAGATATGGACCAAACAGTTCCTGTTCTTCCTTTTCATGGCACATGACTGTATTCCACTTTGTTGTGTTTGCTATCAGCAATCTCTGTCGTAGATTGAAGAGCGTTAGTTTATCAAATCTTTTCTTATGCATAAGACCAGTCATTACTTTGATCATCCTTGTTGCCTTTTGATTACTCTTTTTTTTCAATTTCATTTTTTCTGTGTGACCAGCAGATTTTTCTCAGTTTTTAAGATCTGAATAAAACATGGACTTACATGGATTTTATTATCTTTTTGATCTCTGTGACTCATAACGTTTGGTTTGCTTCCTACTCCTTAGATTAAGCTCACATTTTGGTAAAACTAGCTGTCATAACCCCACGATGCCAGTCTGAAGTGCAGGTTTTATCTTAGTACTGAACTTGTACAGGTGAATTTTATTGTTTCACATTTATGTTAGTTCATGGTCTAAATACCTCAGATAGTATTTTATCAAATGTTTTATTATTATTCTATGTTAAAGCTGTATATAAGCTTATTGTCTGTGCATACAGAAT
This sequence comes from Hylia prasina, assembly GCA_013397195.1. Classification (NCBI taxonomy): domain Eukaryota; kingdom Metazoa; phylum Chordata; class Aves; order Passeriformes; family Sylviidae; genus Hylia; species Hylia prasina. The sequence goes on from VYXD01016269.1 coordinate 116,665, forward strand.
TGGCAATTCATATGTATTTGCTTTAGATAAACAGCAAAATTTGCTAAATTTTTATATGCACGCTTATTTTTGATCTTTCTGATTTTAGGTTTTTCTCCTGTTTCAAGAGGCTGAAGATAAAAACAAACTTCTGCGAACTGTGGCTGGGGCAGGTTTGGACAGTATCAGTAACCTAAAAGCTACATGGGATAAATTTGAATTAATGATGGAAAGCCACCAGCTTATGATTGCTGAACAGGTAGCAACAAAAGCTGAACATTTTACTTGAAAATGTTGAAGTTATTTTTAATATGTCTGAAACAATACTTTTTTCTTATATTAAATCCATGAATATTCTCAGTTGAATAATAACATGGGCATTATTGAGTTGAGAGAGAGCCATCTAAGGAGGAATACTTAGACTCTTAAGTGGTAACTGGTAACTCTGAAGCATTAATAGGGGAAACTTTAATTGAACTGATGCTGAAATAAATGTTGTATTGTTGTAGTTCTGTCTCAAAACAAATTTCTGGTGACAGATACGGCTTAATAAATGCAATGGTTAACAGAGGAAAAGAGGATAACAGTTTAAAGATAGCATTTTTATTTCTTTATTATGTTTCTAGTACTGATGCTTTTTATTTTCTTTTCACTTAACTTTGCTATCTTATGCACAGTCCTGTAATTCCGGTCCATTGGCAAACTACTTCACTCATTTGAAGTTCTACTGAAGATATCAATTTGCCATACAAATACAGCAATTTCTCTATGTAGTCTAAGAGACAAGCCTAAATAGGTAGCATAGGCTGAATAAATAGGTCTCAAGTACTAGCATAATGAAAAAACAGTAGTGCCCCCTCTAAAAGAAAAACAGAACAAGGAGAATAAAGCTGAACTATTTCTTCAGGTGTTACACAAGAACTTTTTTGAGTTTGAATTCTGATCAAGTTGTCATTATCAAGTTTTGAAGATGATGCTTTGATTTTGATCATAGTTTTAGATACAAACCATTAAGGAATGTAATTTTGCCTATTGCTTTGCAGATGGAAATGATGAAAGGAAATGTGCTTTCACATATCAATATATATCTTCAAGACCTGGAAAAATTTAAAGCTCGCTGGGATCAGCTGAAGCCAAGTGATGATGTCATTGAAACAGGTGGTCAGGATGTACTCGAGAAAAGTGCTCAGATGATAAAGGAAAAAAAAAAAGAATTTGATGAACTTAAAGCAGTGAAAGAAAAACTCATGTATGTATGTTTATTTCCCTGTTTGTCTTAATCATTAATGTATTGATCTTTTGCAGCAATAGTATCTCAGAAAATGTTCACTAATTTTTATCACAACAGATACTGTAGGTAATTTTATTTGTATTACATGTTTTTCATTAGCTTTTCATGGTCCTTTTCATTGATTTTACCTAACATGAATTTCTTAAGCTAAGTTTTTCTAGTTGTTTTTTGGATAAATAAATTGAGAAGTCTCTTAAGGTCTTGCAAAAGGAAGTTTGTATGCTAAAGGCTTAATTCTGACTTTTGAAATTCTCACTAAGAGAAGGTTAGGATATTGGTCCAAAAAGAACCTCAATCCTCTTGTAATTTAAGCGGACAGGAGCTCACATTTCTCAGTAAGTGTCCGTGCTCATTCCTGCAGATCTTGAGGATGAAGTTTTCTATTTAACTTCTTACCTTGGCATGTAAATGATGGTAAATAAAATCAGCATATTCTTTTTACCACTAGGAAGAAACTATCAATTCAAATTATTTTCTTTTCAGCTTTGATTTGGGGGGCACAAATTAATTCACCTTTCTCATAAATAAAATAATAAATGAAAGTTTATGGAAAATAATTGAGAATATAGGAGAAAATAGTTGTGTAAAAGAGTTATTGTTCATATTTCTTTATTATTTCTATTCAAGAAGGAGATTATAAGGAAATTGCAGTTGGCAGCAGTATTCTTCAATAAAGCCAATTACTTTTCTTAAAAAAGTATGATGATTTCTGTATGGTACCATTTCTTAATCCATGAAGGTACAGAGAAATAATGTAATGCATAATGCAGTGATTTTTTTATGCAGTGAAGAATGCCATCATTTTAAATTGGAAGAGCCTGACTTATCATTGTCAGAAGCTGTAAGTCAAGATATTCAAAATTATGCACAAGTCTGGGCACTGTATGAAGAGTTTTATCAAGGTTTTCAGGAAAAAGCCAAAGAAGACTGGATTACTTTTAGGTAACATTTTGATACTTTATTTTTAATGAGCATACCAGTATGGTTGTAGTACTGTGTTGTTATGACCTTTTTATGTTTGATTTTCATGCAGGAGTAAGATATACCTATTTGAAGAATTTTTGTTTAACTGGCATGACAGACTGAGGAAGATGGAAGAACATACTGTAATGACAGTAAAGTTGCAAAAAGAAGTGGACAAATATAAAGTAAGATGCTAATTACCCTGGAAATGTTCAAGGACAGGTTGGGTGGTGCTTTGAGCAACCTGGTCTAGTGGAAGGTGTCCCTGCCCACAGCAGGGGGGTTGGAACCAGGTGATCTCTAAGGTCATTTTCAACCCAAATAATTCTGAGATTCTGTGAATTTCAAAAAGGCCTGTGAAACAAAAAATGTTTTGGTATTACTGGGTAGTGTACTCTATTCTATACCTCACTGTTCATTTCTTGCAATAAAACCAGTTAATATTTAACAAAGTATCTTCTGATAGTGTTTTGGACATTTCATTTACTTTTGGGAACCTTTCGTTCTGGACAGTAAACAGAATGGTCGTTACAGTTTATATAGACACAGATTTACAATGAGTTGTCTTCAGAATCATACTCCCAAACTTTAAATTCAGGACTGGAAAAATTGTTCCTCAGTTTAAGAATTTAAATTTTATTTTTGTTTGAATAGCATGTCACTCCATAATCAAAGAGATGCAATTTTCATAATGTCTAGATGGATTTACATGTGCATTTTTTCTATAGATGATAGTTCCACTCCTAAAATATGTAAGAGGAGAGCATCTTTCTCCTGACCATTGGTTGGATCTCTTTCGTCTTCTGGGCCTTCCCCGAGGCACTACACTTGAGGGTTTGCTATTTGGAGATCTATTAAAAGTGACAGATGCCATTATAGAAAGAGCAACAGAACTTAAGGTATGAATAATTTTAAATACAGGATCTATAGTTTTTTTATGGTTTATGTGGTATATGTTGTTCCATATGCATATATCTTTAATACCATAGAAGTAGAATTGGTGTTATATTTTTGAATGGAGAGTTTGTTGCAAGCTCCATAGTTTAATATGAGATCTGTTCTTGCTTTTAAATAGGATTTGAATTGTCGAGCTCAAGGTGAAATCACAATCAGAGAAGCATTGCGTGAACTTGAACTCTGGGGAGTTGGAGCTGTCTTTATGCTAACAGATTATGAAGATAGCCAAGGCAAGACTATCAGGCTTATTAAAGACTGGAAGGACACAGTCAATCAAGTTGGAGATCATCGCTGTCTTCTACAGTCTCTTAAGGACTCTCCGTATTACAAAGGTTTTGAAGATAAAGTGGCCATCTGGGAAAAAAAGCTAGCTGACTTGGATGAGTACCTGCAGAATTTAAACCAAATTCAGAGGAAATGGGTCTATTTGGAACCAATATTTGGTCGTGGAGCTCTACCCAAAGAACAAGCTCGTTTTAACAGAGTTGATGAAAGCTTTAGGTTAGTGTTTTGGAATGGGACTTACCTTTTGTAGTATCTTTGACATGTTGTCTAGAACATTCTTCATGGTGAAAATATATGGAACAATTGGCATATGTATGGTGAAGAAGGTCAGTGACAGGAATTCAGAGGATATATATGTGTGATGGCAACATATATCTAAATAAAGGTGGAAATGTTTTCATTTAATGGGGCACATGTGAAGAAAGGAATCATGTGAAGTGTCAAAGACTGATCAGGGCAGACAAACACAAGGTTAGTCAGCAGCAGAAGTAGAGGTGGGGTAATTATTTCTTCAAGAGTCATGTTGAAGACTATCACTTTGTTCACTAAGAAAGTACACACAGAGTTTTGGGAGAAACAGGTGGTTTATTTGTTCCAAAGAAGTCAAAAGATAAAAAAGGGAGTAGATTTTAGAATCTGTCAAGATCCATTACCATTATCTGTCTTGTCTTGAGTTGAAATGACTTAAACAGAAATAAAAGTCAAGAACTGGATGTTCTTTGTTCTGGGTGGAGAAATTTTAGCAAGAAACCATTGTTCTTAAATTACATGGGAGAGATGTTGAGGTAAATTCTGAAATGTTTCATCATTAGTACTGAAACCTAAAAGTTATATATCAGTTGTTTATATTACTTGGCTGTGTGTTAATTTTTATTTACTTAACTTTATATTTGTCATATTTAAATTAAAATTATAATGGATTTATGAAACCTTTTTTTTTTCTGTCAAGATCCATTATGTCAGATATTAAGAGTGACAATAGGATAACATCACTGAATGCCCGGGCAGGAATAAAAAATACCTTAAGTACCATACTTGACCAGCTTCAGAGATGTCAGAAATCTCTGAATGAGTTTTTGGAGGTACAGTGAACATTAATACAGTTTTTTATAAAGAAAGCCCAGTAAGCTTGGGTTTAAGTCAACAAAATTGATTTATTCTGTTTTTATATAGGAAAAGCGATCAGCATTTCCAAGATTCTATTTTGTTGGAGATGATGACTTATTAGAAATTTTAGGACAGTCCACGAATCCTCTGGTTATCCAGTCTCATCTTAAGAAACTTTTTGCTGGTAATGCATTAATCTTTATTTGTGATATTTACTTATTTAGAGATAATCTTCTTCAAAGCCAAATAATGTGTTGCAGTTCCTCTGTTTCTATGACTAGACAATTAGAAATTAATGTTTGACTGAGAATATATTACTTTATTGATGTTTTCTGATTAATAGGCATTAATAGTGTGAGCTTTGATGAAGAATTTAAATACATAATTGCCATGAAGTCTGCAGAAGGAGAAGCTGTGCCACTTGGAAATAAAGTGCTTCTATCAAATGATGTGGAGGTAAGAAAATCACATCCTAGTCTAGTTCAAACATCTTTGAGAAATTAATTTGTAATGTGATTTTTGAATTTTTTCTTCTCTTTTTCAGGTGTGGCTTAACAGTTTGGCTTCAGAGATGAAGGAGACCCTGAAAAAAATGTTAATTGACTGTGTTGATGCTGGAAAAAAATCACAGGGTTCAATTGATCCATCACTCTTTCCTTCCCAGGTGGTAGTTGATCCAGTAATGCCACTGTGCAGTCATAGAATTACCAAATAAGTTATTTTTTTTTCATTCTATAAAGAACTGTACAGTTAGATTTGGAAGAAGATAATCCAAATCAAATCTGTTTAACTCATTTACCATATAGAGAAATTCTTAAAAATATGTGCTCTTATTAAATTCCTTCGTAAGCATTTGAAATATTGGAAGTCTTTTACATGGCAATCGGACATACCACTTAATGGAAGAGACTTGCTGTATTAGATTACATTGCAAGTTTTAAAATTTGCCAGGTTTTAAGATGGCTTTATTTGTTCTTAGGATTATAGCAAATGTAGTGTTTTGTTAAAAATTATACAATAAAGTATTTTAAATATTAGACATAATAAGCAATTGCAAAATAATTGAAAAACTCTTTAGTTTTTATATATGTTGCGTATTTATAAAATATAATTTGAACTTTCTTTTCCAAAGATTCTTTCCTTGGCAGAACAAATTCTGTTCACTGAAGATGTTGAAAGTGCTATCAAAAACCATAACCTGCAACAATTAGAATTAGAACTCACCGCTAAACTGGACCATTATACTAGCATTGGTAGTGGCATACAAGATACTGGGACTTCAGGTATGAAAATGATAATTAATATATAATTCTCTCTTATGACTGCAGTTGTATAGCATTTTACATTCTGTTTGTTTAAGCAGGAAATTACATAAATCTGTCTCAGTTTGAGTTCATAAAGACGTTACATATAGTCACTCACATATCTATTACAGCCAAGATTAGAGCCTTTTATATTTCAAAGTAAACAAAATTATATTTATTTGGATAAGAAATTTTCTTGGAGAATTTATGTATTTGGAGACATAATTTTCTTAATTTTTCGTAAGAAAAATATCTTCTTCTCTTTTCTTAATTTTTTGATAAGTTTCTATCTTTTAGCTGATGTATCTGCTGTTTCATAGGAAGTGGCCAAACAGCAGTTGAGCTACATTATGTCAAGTTAGTATATTCTATACAGTTGTACAGGTGATTCTCTTTTTCTATATTAGACATACACATCTGCGTCTGATCTAATAATTCTTGAGTACTTTTGAGGCAAAGTAAGCTAGTTACTCTTAAGACATGATTGTTCTGCATCTTACATAGACCAAATGGGTTAGAATAGTTATGCCTCTGAGTGCTTTTTCTTGTCTTTTGGCAAGAGATGAGGCTTTCAATGCCTACCTCAGATAAAAAAGTCTACACTGTAGGTTAAGTGAGATGGCTTTTTTCTTAGGTATAAAAAGACTCAATTTGATATGTAGTTGATTATCTGTTTCCACATTTGTATAGCTGCTTGCTGCATTAGATTCTAGTTTACAGTTTGTGAACTGTAAACATCTGATACATTAATTAGAAATAGGAATCATATCACCTACCTCCAGAAGTCTCTAAGTGTGGTTCTTTATCTGAGCTCCCTCTCTGTGTTCTTTCAGTTGTTGTTTGAAAAATTTCATCAGTTACAGAGGAATGTTCATTTAATCTATTGTATAATACATTACATTTAATCTATTGTATAGTACATTACATTAATGTTTTAGTTTGGAAAATAGGTGAGATTTTGAAGTGAGTTGTGATTATTCTCACTTACTTTGCTTTAATTCCCATCATGAATGGCATAGAAACACACAAACTGGATTTCTTTCAATGAAACTAAATTAAACAATATGCTCTAAGAGTGCACTTAATGCACCAAATCTATTAATGAACTTCCACTCCACATCACCATAATTATTCTGAATAAAATCTCCAGAGTGGTTTTCAGATGCTCAGCAGATCACTCAGCAGGTTGGGCCACAGTGATAGCTGAAATGGACGTGGATTTTAACACTCTTGGCATAAATTGCTTTTCAGAAAAGCCTCTCCCTTTTCCTTTCCTCTGTCCCTCTCTCCCTCTGTCTCACCTCCTGTCCCCATTTAGAGGCAGAAAAAATCACTTCAAAATGAATAAAGTTATATGATTTACATTGTTTGTCAAGATCTGACTTTATGCTGCTTGCTTTAGAAAATAGAACACATTAATATAATTCAAAGAAGGTCTAAATAAAATCTGTTCATAATAGAAAGCAGCACAATGAACTCGTGAATGGGTAATGTGTGTCTTTCTTGCTACAGTGGTGTGATTTTTTTCTTTTGGTGTGATTATTTGCAGAATCTGGAATCCTTGAGCTCAAGCTTAAAGCTCTGATTCTTGATATCATTCATAACATTGATGTGGTGAAACAGCTGAATCAAGCTGAGGTTCACAATGTTGAAGACTGGGCTTGGAAAAAGCAGCTGAGATTCTATATGAACAACCAAAAATGTTATGTTCAGATGGTAGATGCTGAACTCCAATATACTTATGAGTATCAGGTGTGGTATTTTTATGTAGTGGCCTTTATATATGAGTTAAACACTTTCTCATTTCATACATGCTGCTGATTGTCTCCTAACTGTTGTAATTCTTCTAGACTTTGCCATGTCCTTAACATGCTATTTCATAGATAATATTAAAAGATAGGGTAATAATGTTAATCCTGATGCCCATGGGGCAAATATACATTGTATCAATGTAGCTGCATTATAATGTAAATATTTTTAATATGCTTGCTTTTATATATCCAAGTGCAGTTTCATCTGTAGTTGTAAAAAGATTTGAACAATATATTGGCATTTGTTATGAGACCAGGACATCTTTGTAAACAAACTCATATTCTTAATGAGACAGAAATTTTGGCTGTTGCTTTATATTATCAAATTAATTACTTATGAATAAAATGAATGAAATTAAATTGCCAATATTTTCTGTCTACCAATCGATTTAATTTGTTTTGTTTCTGCAGGGGATTTCCCCAAAACTTGTTTATACACCTTTGACAGATAAGTGTTACCTAACTCTCACTCAGGCCATGAAGATGGGCCTTGGAGGAAATCCCTATGGTCCAGCTGGAACTGGGAAGACAGAATCAGTAAAGGCGTTGGGTGGGATTCTTGGAAGACAAGTATTAGTCTTTAATTGTGATGAGGTGAATATCGTGTTCTTTAATTTAAGAAATATATATCTATACCCATACTTCATAAAGCAATATTATATTCCAGAAATAATATTAAAATTATAATAAGTTTTTTAAATTATTATTATTATTAGTCGTAGTAGTGGTAGTAGTAGTTGTTGTTGCTGTTGTTGTTGTTGTAGTTGTATTGAAATGATTATGGAACTTATTCTGATANGTTGTATTGAAATGATTATGGAATTTATTCTGATAATCTGTCAGTTACCATTACAATTTTGTGGATATATTCAAGGGCCTGCTTTTCAGTGGATGGGAAGACGTTCTTTTATATTTTCTTGTTATTTGAATTTTGACAGCATTCTTTTCAATTTCAAGGGCATTGATGTGAAGTCAATGGGACGCATATTTGTGGGCTTAGTGAAGTGTGGTGCTTGGGGCTGTTTTGATGAATTCAATAGACTTGAGGAAGCTGTATTGTCTGCAGTATCCATGCAGGTTCAGACAATTCAACATGCGTTGAAGAAACACAGTCCTGTGTGTGAGATGCTTGGCAAAAAGGTACAGCAAAACTTAATTATCTTGTTCACTTTGGCCGCACTTAAAAACTGACTGCTCTAACTAAACATAGTCCACCTAGCATTTTTCAATACTATTTCATCTGACAGTATATCATTACAATGCATTTCTAATGCTAGGTTGAAATGGATCCTAATTCTGGAATTTTTATCACTCTGAATCCTGCTGGAAAGGGTTATGGTGGAAGACAAAAACTGCCTGATAACCTCAAGCAACTTTTCAGGCCAGTTGCTATGACTCATCCAGACAACGAACTCATTGCAGAAGTTATTTTGTATTCAGAAGGCTTTAAGGATGCTAAAATACTGGGTAGAAAATTAGTGGCTATTTTTAATCTAGCAAGGTAAGCTTGATTACCACCCCACCTCTCCCGTCTTTATAAAAATTACCTTCTAATTCTCTTCTCTTACAGCTCTTCAATCTAAATGGTTTTCCATGCAGCTCTCTGTACAGAGATACTTTTAACTTACGAAGTTAAAATAGTGCAATATATTGGGAGTTTGAGACCTTGAAGTATCTTGACTTCAGTTACAATGTCAAGGGAGCAAATTGCTGCTTCCCTAATGTCTCGCTGAATATAAAAGTGAGCATAAGAATGCTCACAAGCATTGTGTTGTATTGAACTCTTGAAATTGTTGAAATGCAAGTGACTATTTGGTTAAAACTATGTGCATTAGAAAATACAAAGATCAGAAGTGATAGTGAGCACTGTTAGGGTCAGTAATAAATACATGTTGAATATGAACCCTCTGAAAATTCCCGAGTGTCATTGCTGTATTTCTGAAATGCATTTCAGATGACACTACAAATACGTGCCAGTTTCTCTTTTGACGAAACCGGTATTATAAGTGTGCTTATTCACCAACCCAAAATTTCAGATGCTGTCACCTAGAGTTTATTACAATATTGTTGTTTTTAAATTCAGGGAGCTTCTGACACCACAGCAGCACTATGATTGGGGTTTACGAGCACTGAAGACTGTTTTAAGAGGCTGTGGCAGTCTTCTTCATCAGCTGAAGAAAAGTGATGCAAAGCAAGAAGGTAAGAATGACCAAACCTTTGATTCTTTAGGATCTTATACAAATATAATTCACTCCAGCTTTCTTAAAGTTCACTGGAGTTTTAAAAAGGAATGGCTTGTATCTGTACAGCATGATCTCCTACCTTCCCTAGGAGATCACAAAAGATCTGTCATATTCTAGATTGAGTTTTTACCTGATGATAGGAATACAGATTACAGGACTTAATTTGGGAATCATTTTGAATGGTTCTCAAAGACTTGTTTTCACTTGGCTTAGGACATGAAAGTTGATCCTCTGATGCTGTCAGTGTTCATTAGTTATCAGACCATTTTGGCTCTATTTGAGTTTTGCTAAAATTGTCACATGGTGCTAGATTCAGATTGGTAGACAAATATAAGGATAGGTGGGAATGATGGAAGTATATTGGACTAGACTGAGTCACTGCACTATTTAAAGATTTTTTTAAGTTATTGTTGTTTAGGTGTTAAATAAGAGGCAATTACATAGTGTGGAATGGATGAGCATTTCACACCTTTAGGAGACAATTACTAGTTCGTATTTGCTTAAACAACATATGTCTGGAAGTTTACGAATTTTGACAACAAATGGTCTGGATCTGAGCAGCATCTGTATAGAATGCACTTGTGAGCATATATTGTACTTACAGTAAGGATGTTTGACTATGCCTAGCTTCCAAGTGAAATGGTACATGAACTGGAATTCTGGAATCTATGCTCCAGTCTTACTTTCAACATATGAGCAGTGTTGACGCAGCTTAAACTGATCTGTTTCCTTTGTTTTTCTTCCCAGTTAACGAAAGTCACATAGTGGTTCAAGCTTTGCGGCTGAACACCACATCAAAGCTTACATTTGCAGATTGCACACGTTTTGATGAGCTGGTTAAGGATGTATTTCCTGGCACTGATTCTAAAGATGTGGAATATGCTGAGCTAACTGCAGCTTTACAGCAAGTATTTGAAGAAGCAAACTTGGAAATTATAAGCACGCAGGTAAACATCACCTACAGCAAAAAAGCAGTATTATCCTGAATTTGAACTGTTCAATATTACATATATTTAACTAATTTCTGTTTTCTTTTGAAAAATTTTTCATAAAAAAGTGAGAATAACTGGTAGTTAGATTCTAATTACATGTATACTAAAATGTGTGATCAAAGATAGATGTGTGTTTGAAGCACAATAGATCAGTTATGTAATTGAAAGAAAAATAGTGCAAGGAAAATTAAGATGTGAAGATGTGGCACAGTTTCATTCAAACCAGGTACAAATGCCAGTGAATATTTTGGACAGTGAAAGAATGAAATATGTCAATATTTGATTCCTGCAAGCAGTTCTCTGCCTTGTTTTTATTTATTTATTGTAGAACTTGACAAAGTTTTGTGACCGAAGATTTCTTAAATTTTTATTAAAAATATGCCCAAAGATGGCTATTATTTTTGCATTAGTAATTTAGTGAAATGTTTCTAACATGTAAAATAAATTTCTCCATGAACTCTAGTGTCATACTTCTAAATATGTCTGCTAGTATCTATTGTTTAAAAAACCAAAATTATAGAAAGTGTCTGCATGCAAAGTAAATCTCAGAAATTCTATAAAGGAACATGTTTGATTCACCTTTACAGTTTCACATAGCCATTATCTCTTCCATTGTCTAGATCAAGAAGGCTTTGGAGTTGTATGAACAACTGCGTCAGAGAATGGGTGTCGTTATTGTGGGTCCGAGTGGTGGGGGTAAATCAACGCTCTGGCGGATGTTAAAGGCAGCCCTTGGTAAAACTGGCCAAGTAGTGAAGCAGTACACAATGAATCCCAAGGCCATGGCTCGGCATCAGCTGCTGGGCCGCATTGACATGGATACCAGGGAATGGGCTGATGGAGTGCTTACAAATAGTGCTCGGCAAGTGGTGCGAGAGCCCCGAGGTATGTCTGAGGGGGACTTGCAGATTGTCACACTGAAATCACTGAAATCGTTCCTTTCCAAGTACTTCTTTACATTGTGATTTTATTTGTGGATAGCATAAGGCAAGAAAAGCATTGTGCATTCTTTACAAATTTTGTGATAAGGAAGCAAAAATAGGCAGCAGAACGTAAAGCATGTGAGGAGTGTCTTCACAGAATTGTAAGTCATAATGAAGAAAGAATAATAACATTAAGATAGAAAGAGGTGATATTTTTGAACTGTTTTTCTTGGGTTTGATATTTTGTTTTTTGTGTCTGGAAATAGATATTACTTCATGGATAATTTGTGATGGTGATATTGATCCTGAATGGATTGAATCTTTGAATTCTGTTTTGGATGACAACAAATTGTTGACTATGCCCAGTGGAGAAAGAATTCAGTTTGGTTCAAATGTCAACTTTATATTTGAAACTCATGACCTTAGCTGTGCCTCTCCTGCTACAATATCTCGAATGGGAATGATCTTTTTGAGGTAAGCCACAGGACTATTACATTCTTTAAAAGTAAGCAATATATACTTTTCTTGAAAGGTATTCTCAAGTGAAGGGAGCAGTTGGTTAGTTGCTTACACTTAGGAAGCCAATCACTGGGGAAGTTTCTTGAGGTTGCATATCCCCTCTGTGATGTTTGTTATAAACATTTGACTGAAATGCTACAGATTTTTTTCTAAAAGACATTGGGAATTCTTTACTAGAGAGTTCAAATATTAGCTAGAAATTGTTAAAGTACTTTACCAGACATTTTCTGGAATTTTGTTATTCCTTTAGAACAGTCTATTTAAAGACATTGGTGTCTTGTATTTATCTGAATCTTCTTTTGTTTTGGCTTAGTGATGAGGATACAGATCTTAATGCTCTAATAAAGTCTTGGATAAGAAGTCAGCCCGAAGAATGCAGATACAACCTTGAGAATTGGATTGGGGAGTATTTTGAAAAAGCTTTAAACTGGGTTGTAAAGAAGGTTAGTAAAGGAATACTTAATCAAATATCAACTTCTGTTAAGTATGATCCGTTTTTCTAGTTTAGCACTGAATAGATCATTCAGATTAATTTTTGAACTGTAATTAAAAAAAAATCTCATCACTTTTTGATAGAATTATAGAATTAGAGAATTGTAGAATATCCTGAGTTGGAAGGGACCCACAGGGATCATTGAAGTCCAATTTCTGGCCCTGCACAGGAACACCCCAAGAATCAAACCATGCACCTGCGAGAGTTGTCCAAACCCTTCTTGTACTCTGGCAGGCTTGGTGCTGTGACCACATTAATGATGCTTCCCAGACTCCACTTCTGGAGGAGTTGGATTTGCACTGGTGAAGTAGCTTATGTGCTGAAAATATTTTTTAGGAGATTTCTCCACTGCTGTGGCCAGTGTGCTAGTGTTTAAGAGATGTGCATTATCTCCTGGGGAGCATGCACAGTCCTGTTGTGTTCTTCTAATTATTTTTCCTCCTAGTTGTTTTACCCATGGCATTTTTTAGACTTAGAAAGTATCAAAGGAAAAACTGTGACATTGTTCCTGAGGCTGAAAATTCCCTTTGGTGCCAAAGAGCCATAAACAATCTGTTCAAAAGGCAGGTTTCCAGTGTGCAGTTATGTTTATTCCTTATAGATTCTCAAAACCTGTGAGGAAAGTTCTGATTGCTTATCCTAAATTATGTGAACTCATAGTCTGAAATTAAAAGCTCCAAATCAATGCTTAGAGGAATAATTTAATGTCAAGAATTTTCTAGAACAATAGCAGTGTTGAAATCTTTCCTCATTTGTGTAAATATCAAAAAGCAATGAGTACTAACAGCATGCTAGCAACACATTAAATTTATATTGAAGAATATATTTAAATCTACTACAACTTTCAATTTACAGAATGACTTTGTAGTAGAAACAAGTTTAGTTGGAACTGTGATGAATGGACTGTCTCATCTTCATGGAAGTACTGATCGTGGACAGTTTATTATTAACCTGTTACGTGGTCTTGGTGGCAATCTCAGCATGAAGTCACGACAAGAATTTGCAAAGGAGGTAATCTCTGTGCTCTAATTTGATTTTGGTTAGTGTTATTTGTAGGGAAGTAGCTGAGAAGTGAAGGGATGTCACTGATACAGTGCATCCATCCCAGATAGCAATCCTTTGGTCCTGCACCAAGAGACAGTGAAATGCTTTTGTCCATACTGCTTAGTGCAAGGACCCACTGTAGCAGACTGTGTATGTCTGTATGTATTGTATATGTAATTCAGATTTATTTTTGTGGGTTTTTTTTCTGTTCAGAATACTTGGAATAGTAAGAGGACTTCGCACTAGATATCCTTATTAGTCTGCCTAATATTAAAAAAAGTTTAAAGATTTTTAAAATACAATTTAATTTAATTTCTTATATTATGAAAAGTGGAAAAGTAACATATTATTGTTTAGTTAAGGACTTAATCATAAAGCATATAAATGGTAGGATTGAATTTTCAAAGGCAGCTTCAAAGTATCAAATTGAATAATTGTATGTTTGATTTAACATAAGTGTTCTTTGAACAATCTTTAGACTAGCTTGAAATAGTAGGCCTTGTTGTTAGGAGTGTGGATTTAACTGCAGCTTTTAAAATTTCTTTTTAAAGATCTTTAGTTGGGCACAAGAGTCTCCTCCTGATCCAAGGAAGCCCCTGGACACGTATTATGACACTGACACTGGAGAGCTAATGCTGTATCAGCTGAGAAAACCTGAAAATCTAACACCTGATGATTTCAGTAATCTCCAAACACTTCCTGTCATCCAAACCCCTGACATGCAGAGAGGTTTAGATTACTTTAGACCGTGGCTAGATATTAATAATAAACAGCCATTTCTTCTTGTGGGTCCTGAAGGATGCGGAAAGGGGTAAAAAATGGTTCCTACTTTAAGTAAAATATACTTCTCGTTGTTTGACGGAATTTGTAATGTTTTTTCTAATGCTTTTATCATACGATGTTCTGATAGAATATGACTTGTTTAGGTCATTAATTAAACAAACCTTATGTAGTGGCAAATAAGTAAATTCTTACAAACTTCTACAGGGACAGTTCAGACTGTCACTATGCATCTAAGACATCTGAATTTGGCTTTTAGATATGAAACAGGATCTTTGTACAACCTACTGTCATGAACAACAGCTTAGAGGCACGTGAGATCCAGTCATTTCAAGAGCCTCTAGATGCCTTGTGCAGGCAACTCAATTTATCACATCCTGTTGCCTTTATTAGATTCCTTATTTAGGTGGTTTGGGTCACTATAATCAGGTATTAAATTAGCTGTTTGTTTTGTATAGCTGTATACACTACACTTCAATTGAATTTTGTGAATGGAAAATGTCACAGTTTTAAAAGCAAGAATGTTAAATTCAGCAAACCTCATGCTCCACCTATTCCATTAATGTAGGATATAATATATTAATTTTAATTCCAAAACTATAAAATACCTTTGGATACACAGCATTTTAATTTATTTATGCCTATATGTGTGTACATGTTTGGTTTTCTAGGATGCTGCTTCACTATGCATTTTCTCAGCTCCGCTCCACTCAGATCGCTACCGTTCACTGCAGTGCACAGACTACTTCTCAACATCTTCTACAGAAATTAAGTCAAACTTGCATTGTAATCAGCACAAACACTGGACGAGTGTACAGACCAAAGGACTGTGAAAGGCTTGTTTTGTACTTAAAAGACATCAATCTACCCAAACCTGATAAATGGGGAACAAGCACTCTCGTGGCTTTTCTGCAGCAGGTGAACACTTATGTTTATTATTTATAAAGAGACTTAAGTATGCTGGATATAATTTAGTGTATGTAGTAAATACCTACACTGATTAATTTCAGTGTTTAAATCCTGACTCCTGTATTGGCATTAGTTTTGTTTGTGATTTAATAGACTGTGTAAGTGTCAGCCAGAAATAAGATAACATTTTTTATTTGGCTGGTATTTATAAATAAAGACAGAACTCATCTCAATGAGTTACAGTGCTGTAGACCTATGAATGACAAGAAGATTGGCCAGGAGCAGTCAGCATGGTTCACCAGGGGCAAGTCATGCTTGATGAGGGGAAGAGAGTGAATATAGTCTATCTGGACTTCACTAAGACCATTGGTGCTGTTTACCAAAAGATTCTCAAAAGAAAGGCAATTGATCCAGGCTGCATAAGCAGATAGGGAGGTGGGTTGAATGCTGGCTGAAGAACCAGGCCCAGAGGGTGATCATTGGTGGTACAGTGTCTACTTGAAAGCCATGATCTATTTCAGTATCTTCAGTAATGATTGGGACAATGGAGTCCGGCAAATCTAAAGGTGACAGAGTTGTAAGGAGTAAGACACCTCAGGCAATTAAGAAAGCTGAAACAATGGTATACTTCTCACTATTTTATTATGTTTTATTTTGTATGATACTCTGTTGACTTTCCTTTAAGTACTTATTTAATTCTTAAAGGTTCTTACATATAAAGGATTTTATGATGAAAATCTGGAATGGGTTGGTTTAGAAAACATCCAAATTGTGGCTTCCATGTCAGCTGGAGGAACATTAGGAAGACATAAACTTACCTCCAGATTTACTTCTATTGTTCGTCTCTGTGCCATTGAGTAAGTATATGTAAATCAGTCTAACTCTCAGAACTCAGATTCAGCCTCTCTTTATAAGGACCTCTTATCAATTTAATCTTTACAAAGATGTGGCTGTTCTAGTCTTTCATTTTTTCTCACAGTTTGTGATGGTCAGATTTGGTGCTATTTGGTTCCTCTGGGTACCAGAGTCCAGCTAAGAGGAGTCTACAGCTGCCTGTTTGTAGTGAAGTGTTTGAAATATGTTTCCTGTTGCTTGTAGTAAACCACTTTCTGCAGCCTTATGTTAAGGTGCTATTTAGTTAAAAAGTTAGAGAAATTGAAGTTAATTTATTTGTTTTTAAGTTTGACCATATCAAGAGATGTATTTGGAAAATTTCTGAGAGTGGCCTAATGCAATCAAATGATAATTTTATTTAGCTGCTGAATTGAAATGCTATTCAATGAAATTTTTCAGTAATTGCTGGATGGAAATGCTATTCAATGAAGTTTCTCAGTAATTGTGTATATAAGTTTAACTCAGTTTTAATTAAATAGAAAAAGTCTGTAATATTAGGTTTTTTCACTTTTTAGCTATCCAGAAAGAGAACAACTGCAAACTATTTATAGTGCCTACTTGGAACCTGTACTACAGAAAAACCTAAAAAACCACCCTGTTTGGGGTTCTTTACCAAAAATACATCAGCTAGCAGGATCTATGGTTCAGATCTATGAACAGGTATGGAAACCTTTTTTGTTTCTTCAAGGAGATGGAGAATTCAAATATTTTATTACAAATAGTTAGCTTTGGATATTAACAAGTGAGTAAAAAGGTTTATCAGTATTAAAATCTAAGTTTATGTCTTTTTAATAAAGTTGATATCAATTTTGGAAATTCCTATTTTCAGAGAATCCTAGGTATTAGAAGCAAGGAGAGTAAGCAGTAAGTGCTCTTGCTTTCCCACAGATTTGTTTTAGGGTTTTGGCACACATCGTAACACTTCTATACTTCCAGTTCCTGATTTATAAAATATGGATAGTTGTGTTTTCCTGCTTAATGGATGAGGACACTGCAACAGATGATTATGTGCTCAGTTGTTGTGGATGCTGTTGTGAACACAGAAGGAAATATGAGGGTGGAATCCTTTACAAACATCAAGGACTACTTATTGAATTGTACACTGTAAAAAGCAGGTGTTCAGAACCTGACACAAGTGCGTTTTAATCTCCTGCTTGAAATTTTATGAACTTCTATCTAGCAAAACACTTAACTGCTTGCTTTTCTTAATCAGTACATAGCCTTACTGGGGAAGGTACTGCGTGGTGCTTGCTGTAGAATGTATGAATGTCCTCATCCAGGCGGAAGCATGATACAGACTTGATCCTTTTGACTGCAGTGTGGGTTTAGTCACTGGCTGGCATGCATCTGTGAGCAGGAGTTTCATATGACATTACCGATATATTCCAAGAAATATGAGTTTAAGTCTCATTACACTGTGCTCAAATAACTGATGAAAGCAGTTACTCCTTGAACTAAAGATGTAGTTGTAAATTCAAATATCCTCTCTGGGAGAAGAGTGAGTATGAAGTATTTTGTAGTGAGAAAGCATTACTAGTTTAGGTAGATTTTAGTGAGAAATAATAATTTAGGTAGTAGGTTTTTATTACATTTCAGTATTGCCTTTGTGTTTCATATTTGGTGTTGTTTTAAAAAATTATGTATTTTGTCTGATAATACTGCACTGACAGTCCTAGGTGAGATGTACAGTTGTTTCCATGAAAAATGGTACAGAAAAAATGTTCTGAGAAAATCTTTCATGGTCAGAAAATAAAGATTTAAACAAGGAGTGCATTCATAAAATAAATATTCACCAACTAGAAAACTAATCTACCTGGTACCTTAGAAAAAGTGTTCTACTTTTACAATACCACTTTTTTTTCCTTTCCTTGACTCCCATTTTTAGGTTCGAGCAAAATTCACTGTTGATGATCACGGTCATTACCTTTTTACACCATGTATTCTTACTCAGTGGGTTCTTGGTTTATTCAGATACAATTTAGAAGGTGGTAAGTCCCTTACTTGGCTTTCATTAATAAAGTAGTTCTAAAATGGCCTAGATTATTACTGATGTCAGTCCTACTGTTGGCTTCACACTGATCTTTTTAAACTGTGAACTGTGTGTAACTCAATGGAGGGGAAAAAATGCCTGACAGTTCATTCCATAACATAAGAGTAAACAAGTTTAAAAAAATCCAGTGATGTTTTAAAATATGTATGGGAGCTATTTATGGTTTAAGGGAAGTCAGTAGGTTGGGATTGCATTCTTACTATGGAGCTTGAACTGTGCCCCCTACTCTTCACTGTTTTGTTCTGTGGATTTTTGTGTTCTGTTTTGGGGTTTTTTTGAGCATATGTGTTGTCTCCTGTATTCCCAGAGCCTGGCCTCTCATGCATGTCCTGCTATACCTGGTTGTATAAACCTGGTTTATGCACGTACTTCATAGGCTGCTTTCTGATCTTGTTTTTGTCTCTGAAATTGGTATTATTACTACATCACGAGCAATTACTCATTATGTTTTAGCTCTTACATTGATTAGAAGGTTGCATAGAGAGCTGCTTAAAGAGGATAAAAGTGATAAGAATGCTGTGCATCCTTTCCACTTATTTTCTGGGATCATGAGATGGTAAATGCAGCTTGAATGATATCAGAAAAGCTGCACTGACAATAAATGAATGGCTAATCTCAGCTCATTTAAGGATTTCTTAATTGTATCTAATGTTGACATATACATGTGCTTTTCCAGCGATAAACAACAAAGCTTGTTATTTACTCACCTTCCATTTTACATTTGTGAGGAATATTTAAGGTTTGGAGTCTCTAATGGCATTTTCTGATACAGACTATTGAGTTTTTATTCTTGTTTTAGTGTTATCAGACTTTCTCCTCCCATTTAAAAATATCTTCTGGATTTTATTCGTTTCATTGCCTGAAAAACTGACTTAATTTTAGCTTGTGTGCAACACCTTGTTCAGTTTTATTAGAAGCTGACACTTGGTTTAACAGAGAGAACTTGTTTTAATAGAATATATTCCACTTTATCTTGTAATGATTTATAAAGAAATTATTAAAAAGCCCGTCATAATGTTTACTTTTTCTCTTATTTCTTCCGTACCGATGCTCTCCTGCTGGTATGTAATTTCTCTTGCTCATTTTCAATTTCATATTTTAAAGTAGAAATTTGAAAATTTATTTAATTTATTTATTTGAAAATTTATTTGAATACATAAAATTAATTCTCTCCTTAAATTTTGTAGGTTCATTGATAAAAACTGCAGACTTCGTATTGGAAGTTCTTGCTTATGAAGCACGTCGCTTGTTCGGTGACGGAATTGTTGGCATGAAAGAACTTCAAGTGTTTGATAACATTTTGACCAAAGTGTTTCAAGGTGATTGGGGCTCAGATGTTCTGGAGAATATGGCAGGGAAGCCATTTGTTTATGAAGTGCCTAGTCAAGTTAGATAGCATATGAGTTGAGCACCTGATGTTTTAAATGTTTCCTTTTTTTTCACAGATACCTTTTATGTGACTTGGGGAGCTTGTCAACAGGCATTTGTCACACCAGACCAGGCACTACCACCACATGGGAAACCACTTGGCAGACTAAACTCAACAGACCTGAAAGATGTTATTCAAAAAGTGAGACACAATTAAAGAATATTGAAGGGTTCACAACAATGATTCTAGACAGTTTTGGTGAAGAGTAACATGCAAGCAACCAGATTTATGGTGGGGGCTGCCTCTTGTTCAAAGAATCACCTTTTGCATTTGGTGAAGCAAGGGAAGACTTGTTATGTGTCAGGCAGTAAGAAGTATCATGTAGCAAGGTCACGTTAATGAAAGGACATCACTTGCATTTGCTGCTGATTTACAGCAGTTTGATGAGCCAACATTTTGAGGAACATTTATGTCCATATATAATTGTGTATTGCTCAAGTACCTAAGTGTTTTATTAAATGATT
This sequence comes from Hylia prasina, assembly GCA_013397195.1. Lineage (NCBI taxonomy): Eukaryota > Metazoa > Chordata > Aves > Passeriformes > Sylviidae > Hylia > Hylia prasina. The sequence continues at coordinate 137,102 of VYXD01016269.1, forward strand.
TATTTTTGAATTTGGAATATGGTAACAATTTTTGTTTGAAGAAATGCAAATGAACTGTTTGGAAATTTGGCATGCCTTTAAACAGTAAAGTACAAAAAATGAGCTTGATGAGGAAACGAAAAGATTTTAACTCTTGAAGGCTATCTGATTTTTAGGATGAGATTTTGACATCATCACCCTTAGTCACAGTGTTTGACAGACTGCTCTTGCAGATGGGAATCTACTCCCTCTCCTTAAGTGCCAACTTGTGACCAATACACTATTTTGGAAATGAAGAAATTCAGTAGCCTCAGTAAGAAGGGAGTTCGTTGGTTTTGGTTTTGTTTTTTTTTTCTGACTGCATGGTTGTGTTGGGCTCCAAAGAAGAGGTTTTAATAAGTATAACAAGGTCATAATTTAATCATAGGACCTATTGTTGTGTGTCGTTCACTAGGAACTTCCATAATCTGCAATTATGCAGCAATTAGGAGCTAAAACACTCTCCTGAGTTATTAATTAATCCGTACTCAAAGGCACAGCTCAGACTTTGTTCTGGTCCATTATTCAATTTTAATTAGTTCAGTGGTAGATTCCTATTTCAATAGATCAAAGAATTCCAGGGTGTTCTGGTGCTGGGCATAGTGTGATATGTTCATTATTGAAATATTTATTACTCATAAAGGGTATGTGAGATATCTTAATTCTGTCACAAAAATAATTAAGCCCTTCTTTTCTAAATGTTTAAATGTTGGATGTTTTCATACCTTACTGTTTTTCTTTATTAGTATTAGTGATCAGATTTTTTTCTCTTTTTTTTTTTAAATAGGGTATCATTCATTATGGACGGGACAAAAAAGAGATAGATATTTTACTGTTCCATGAAGTCCTCAGTTATGTATCCAAAGTGGACAGAGTGCTGAGTTTTCCTGGAGGATCACTTCTTTTGGCAGGACGGAGTGGTGTTGGTCGTCGAACAGTTACCTCTTTAGTTAGTCATATGCATGGAGCTGTTCTGATCACTCCCAAAATTTCCAGAGGTTATCAGCTGAAGCAGTTCAAAAGTGATCTTAAATATGTAAGCCACTCAGCTTTTTCTATTTTTTAATGCTATAGGTGTATGTTAAAGAAAAAAAAAATTGGAATGTTGAAGGACAAAAAAGGTTGTGTGAAGGGATATTTTAAGAAAACAAAAATTACAGTCTAAATGAAACAAGTAATTTTTTAGAAGTTCTTGCTCTAGGTGTATACACTATTCTTTACAGTAATTAACTGAAACTCCACTTTTTGGAATACTTGAGCTCTTGTTGAACTTGAGTTGTTGTAGAACTTATAAATATGAAGTTTATGTGAATATTCAAAAGGCTTTTTCATGTATATATTTCTGTATTGGTAAATACTTTCATTTTCTGTCTCATCTATGATCAGTTATTAGTAGTTGTATCAAATAAAATTTTATTGATTGATGAAAGTGTACATATTATTTAAAACCAGATGCAAACCTTAAATCAACCATTTCTCATTACCTTCAGCAATGCTAAAGAAAATTCTAGATCTATGCCTACACAAAAGAGTGATACAATTATATTGTCATATACATAAATATACTCTATGAAAGAATCTGTTTTAATTATTTTTTCATTACTAAGCTGTATATCTAGATAAAATGTTTGTTATATTTGATATCTCTTTTAACTGAATCACATGGAAATCTTTTGTAAATATGTAATAGTGTAGATGCTGTGGCGAAAATACATATGTAATATATAGATAGACAAGGAAAGATCACGATCCTTGTTGGTCCCTTCCAACTCAGGATATTTATTGTATGATTATAATTCTCTTCTGAACAGTACACTGAGATTTAAATGTCTTCTCTGCTTCTAGGTGATGGAGCTTGCGGGCATTGAAGCACAGCAGGTTGTGTTGCTGCTTGAAGACTACCAGTTTGTTCATTCCACGTTCCTGGAGATGGTCAACAGTTTACTGTCCTCAGGTGAGTCAAGTCCAAAGAAAAGAGATTATGTTACTACTACAACCACACAGACTTAGCTCAACGAGGCAAAATTAGATGATGTTTTCTAATTCTAGGTCTCTATCAGAAGATTTAGGTAGCTTTCTATGCTGTTTTAAGTAGAGTATTTGTATGTAGGAACCTGACTCATGGTTCACTTAGTTGTCCTTTCATTTACCCTATAGTATAGGTGCTTTCAGTTCCTCTAATTCATTTCAAAGGAGTTCTTTATAACAGCGTAATAGCAAAATGAAAATGCATTGTACTCTGTAGCTTTTCTTTTATAATAAAACTCAAAACTGAGAGGTTTCCAATGCTTTACTAGATTGTATAGACTGAGTCCTTTAATTAGTCACAAGCAAAGATCACTTTTCTGAAGGTACTTAGATGATAAATAAACATAACAAATAACAAAAAAACCCCCAAAAAACAACAAACTTTGCTGTCCAGCCTTGTTCCTGGATCAGACAGCGGATCATTGAAGGATTGAGTCAAAGTTCCTAAATTATTTTTTTTGGAACTATAGTAGTTTAAGAGCTGATTAATAAGAGCACTAGATTTTCCTGTCTCTCATGTGCTACCCCAAATCTACTTACAGCATCTGATATGTTAAAACTTGATGTCTGAGGATGTAGACAACTACTCACTTTCATGTTCCTGTGTCCTGGTATATGACAGTTTGGTTTGATTTCTTTTGTGTGCAGTACAGGGTCACTGTCTTTGGGTAGATTTGAAAGAGCTTTTTTCAAACACTTTTCAGCAATATAAATAAAATAAACTGTTAAATAGAGTCACTTTAATTGGTTTTTTTTTGTTTGTTTTCATGATATCGTGAAAAGAATGAATAATACCTGGGATAATACCCAAGAAAGTATAGAAGTGAATACTATGAAATTTGAATTCTCTATACAGAGGATTCAAAGAAAGTCTTCAAAGCAATTTAAAGAATTATAGTGTGTTTTATCTGACTTAAATTCCTTCTTGAAATAGGAGAAGTTCCTGGGCTGTATAAAACAGAAGAATTAGAGCCGTTGCTATCTCCTCTGAAGGATCAGGCTTCACAAGATGGATTTACAGGACCAATTTTCAACTATTTCACAAACCGTATGTCAACAGTTACAAGTTAGAGTTTAATATGATGTTTAAAAAGTGGTATAATAATAGACAATTTCTAACATGGTCTTTTTATTGTATGCAGTTTTAACTTTTAATAAGTTATTAAATAGCAGGCAGGAATAATACTTGTGATTTGAGGGCACAGAATCCTCAGCTTAAAATTTGTTTTTCTGTCTGAAATTTTGGATTGATAAATGTCCTACAAATGTTATGAAATCTGCTGTTGAAAGTAATTAGAAGGAAGAAAGCTTTTGTTCCCATTATTTTCTGGTTTATATATCTTTTATATTTATCTTGTAACAGAGATTTCTTCTATTTGTCAGTTATACCAAGAATTCATTTTGGATTCTGAATAATTATAAGCAAGTTTACAGATAGGTTTCTTAATTGTTTTTTGTTTTTTCCTTGGCCCAATCAGAAGATTAGATAGTTTAGAAATAAATCAAACAATATGACTGAAGAAATACAGTCATAGCAGCCAGCCATGGAGCTACGTGTAATTGGTTTTATTGGTCTCCATGAATTAGAATGAGAACTACTGCTTTCTACTTAAATACTATTCTGTCCTAATATGATTTGATGTTATAGGTTCTTTTTTTTTCAGAAATTACCTTGTGATAAGTATTTGAAAGAAAGTAAATTATGTTGCATTTGCAATAAATCTACTGTCATGTAGTCGAATTGTTACAAACAAAAAATTGTTACATTTTCTTAGGGATCCAACAAAATCTGCATGTTGTCTTGATCATGGATTCTACCAATTTAAATTTCACAATAAACTGTGAAAGTAATCCAGCACTGTATAAGAAATGTCAGGTATTATGGATGGAAACCTGGTCAAAAGACAGTATGAAAAAGGTAAGTTGCATTAATTATGACTTATTTAAATTAGTATCTCTAAATATAACTGAGCTCTGGTGAATAAGGTCAAGAGATTTAAAGGTGTGAGGAAATAATTATTACTGTACTTATTTAATCCCTTTGTACACTCTTAGAAAGATGGAAAATTCTGCAGAACAGTTAAGTATTATTAGCATTGTTATTTTACCAGTAACATGTTTTGTTCTCTCTGTGGGCTGACTTGAACAACATGCTGACTACTGTGACTCTGATCAAACACGGCATTTAAGAACAAAATACAGACTACAAGCAAAATGTTAAAGCCAATTGTATTTTGTTTGCATGGCGAGGTTTTGGTGTCATGTTGGCTTGCAGGGGTGATTTCTGTGAGAGGCTGCCAGAAGCTTCCCCTGTGTCAGGTGGAGTTAGTGCCAGCTGGCTCCAAGAAGGATGTGCTGCTGGCCAAGGCTGAGTCCAGCAGCAGTGGTGGCAGTGCCTCTGGGATAACATTTAACAAGTGGAAAGAAGTTGCTGTACAGGAGCAACTGCAGCCAGAGAGAGGAGTGAGAAAACATGAGAGAAACAGCCCTGCAGACCCCAGGGTCAGTACAGAAGGAGAGGCTGGAGGTTCTCCAGGCACTGGAGCAGAGATTACCCTGCAGCCCATGGTGAGCCAGCTGTGCCTCTGCCACCCTTGGAAGTCCACAGTGGAGCAGAGATCCACCTGCAGCCTGTGGAGAGCCCCATGCTGAAGCAGATAGAAGCAGCTGAAGGAATCTGTGACCCCATGGGAAGTCCATGCACATACATGTGGTTGTCACAGGGAACAACACAAAGAGACCCCCTAAGCACTAACATAAACAGCACCAACACAGTGTTGCCACCATCCTGTTCCCCTCTCTGAGTGATGTCAGTGAAGGTCAATTAGTGGGTAATATGTACGTGGGCAGGATGTGGATTAAGGTTGTTTTACCTCCTTTTGAATTGTATATGCTTTTAAGACTTTGTGTTTACACTATTGTTAGGTCCTCTGTGAATTAGTTTTTCCTTCTTACAGCCAGGAAAATATCTTCCACTTGAGAGAATAGGAAGTTATCAGTGATGTGGAAAGGCAGAAATTACCTTTCTAATGCTAAAAGTATTCTGTAGATTCCTTATTCTGACTAGTGTATCATTTTCAGTCTTTTCAAAAGAGAAACTAGATTGAAGGTTTGTGGTTTTTTTTTTTTTTAATTTTAACTTAAGTTGTCGTTGTTCATAATTTTCATGCAAAAAACCATGTGTTTTTTTTTAGATACCTGAAATGCTTTTATATGATTCAGATGAACAAGAAAAGACTGGAAAAACACATAAAGAAATTAAGAAGAGGCATTCAGGTAATATTTAGGTAGACCTACTAGTTACTGTTCTTGCTATTACACACTTGATCACATCTTCAGCATAGATAATAACATCAATACTTTTTACGAGGATATTCATAGACTTGGGTCTTGTTTACATGGCAGGCATTTTGCACAAGGAAGCATTAGTCTAGAACATACATTCTGGCTGATCAAAAGCAGTCTCTTCTGTCACAAGCAGTCACTGTGTATATTCAATTTTATGAGCTGATTTAGCTGTATCTTGTGTCTTCCTTCTAAGTGCATGTTATTTCACAACCTGAAAATTTGATGTTTTGAGAGTTTTTCAGTTTATATATTTCATTATTCTTTTTGTATATCTTCATTTTACTTTATTAATTTCAAAAACTACTTTCTTGTAAGTAATGCCCCTTTTTCAGAATAATTGTTTTTTGTCATAAGACTTTAAATTTAGTAATGTTAAAAATAGTGTCTCAAACATAATCTAAGAGACCAGTGCCAGCACTCACTTGCAGAGTAATACTTTATTTTTTGTCTCGTGTATGTAGCACTTAGAGGTTGTGGAGCCAACAGAATATAAGGTGGTAAGTGGATCACTTGGAGTTTCTTGTTTTATATTACTTTAATAGACCAATCAGAATAATGGCCAAAAATACTATTTGGTGTTCACATTCCCATCCCTCTTTATTTTATATCATCGCAATTAATCTAGGCCACAGTACTTATTAGGGGCATTCATTTATTTATAGATATACTTTAGCATTTTTTGTCTCGTGTATGGTAATGCAATGGAAATAACAGTATTTTTGGCTTCTTTTGAGAAACTGTTCAACAAACTGAATGGCAGGAAAACCTTTTAGTTTGACTGTCATGAGAGATAAGGGAGAAGACAAAAACATATGGGCTTTATTTCTAAAAAAGTTCAAATATTTTAAAATACAATTTTTTTTTGGAAATAGTTTCTTATATGATTAGCTCTCAGTAGTCTGCAATTAATTTTGCTGACTTTTCCAAACATCAAACAATTTCAGTGTATTTTTTTCTGAGAAAGAAGCATTTCAAATGTATTTGCATGTTGTTTCCCTGAAAATACTTTAAAAAGTATAGTCTTTGTGCTGTTTTGAATACTCTTAATTCATATCTTGAAAAACAAACATATTCTGTTGCTTTTTCTGTTTTTTTAACATGAGATACAATTCAGTATAATTTTATCTGTGCAACAAATGATGTTGTACAGGTGATTCTGCTTTTCTGAAGTCATTTTTGGCAATCCATGAATCATGTAAAATATATGGAGCCACGCCTAGCAAGTATATGACATTCCTTCATGTGTACAGTACCATCAATAACAGTAAAAGAAGAGAGCTAATAAAAAGGCAGAACCACTTGCAGGTATGTGTTTAAAATGCTTAACATATGGCTTTTCAATATATTCTTGTGTTAGGAAATGTCTCTTGTATTAATGAGCTGTAGCTGCTAACATGGTTATGTGATCTGTCCTCTATTGGCAAATACTCATGCTGTGGTTTCAGGAGAGAAATAGTATCAGTCTTAATGTCCTTCTCTGTTCAAGTGCCTGAAAGAGTGAAAAGTGGTTTTCTTGTTTTCATTAATACTTTTCCTCAAGAACCTATCAGACTGGGCATGTTTTCTTGGAAGAATAAAACGTACTCAAAAGCACTTCTAATTTTTTCAGCCATGTGTATTGGAACTGTGTTGCTAAAAACCCATCATTTTTCCATCAATATAAGTCCTGCCTCTGCTTTTATAAAAGTTCTCTTCATAGCTCTCTGTATTACATCCCTTTCTTTGTGTCTTGACAGCAACTTCCAGCTTCATGTGATTTTCACCTGCAGTTCTACAAACTGTTATGTCCTACGTTAACCTCATGGTGCTCTTATGCAACTTTGACCAAGGTTCCTTGTGTTGTGATTTTCTTTCCTTTGGTGTTCTGGAATTGGTTTTGAATTCCTTTGGCACACATCAGTCCTTTGGGCAGTTGTAGCCCAAATGCAGTTCTTCTCACAGGTGTTGCTTTACTGCTGTGCTGAATGTATAACATCCTTCTTTTTGAAACCCATTTGGTACCTTTCCAGTCACACCTGCTTCCCTCCCCTCAGTATATTTTGGAAAGAGCTGTATGGTCCTTTAAGACAACTTTTATCTTTACCTTTCTCCCATACCTTTCAGCTTGTTTTTTCAGTGACTCTTACTGCTATTCAGAGCCACGTATGCAAATCTGTATTTTTTTCTTAAAACACTTATCTAAACAAAATTACTTCCTTGCCTTGTATTCTACTTTGTTTTTATTCTGCCTGCCAATATTTTTCCATCACTGTAATGCAGTCTAACAAGATTTCTATTTGTAAGAATAAAAATTGGGGTTTTTTTGGTTTATTTAGAAAGCAACTGGGGTTTGTTTGTGACAGTTATTAACTTGTTAAATGCTCTGGTTAAATAAAGGTAATAATTGACAGGAAAATTAGAGATGTGTATCCTAAATTAAAATATCTTCCAAGTAATTCTTTTTTCAAATATATTTTGAAATATTTGTGTTATATAATTATAATAAAGTAAACAAGTAGAAAGTCTGAATAAAGAAAATAGTTAATCTTAAGCGTAGTTGAAACTTTATTTTATATCTCTGTCTCTATATATGTTTTTTAGAGAGTGTACAAATATGTAGAAATCAGATAATCTATTTTGTTTCATTCTGTTTAATTTTTTTTGATTTGTTTTTAGGGTAGATATAGTTACATTGAGTTAATATCAGTTAATTGAAATGCTATTGAATTACTGGAAAAAAAAAGATTATGTGCTAGTTGTTGTTTCATTAAAAGTTTATTATTATGAGGGATTTTTTATCTTCTGGATGCAGTAATAGATCTTAGAGCAACACATCTAGAGCTGCCAGATCTAATTTTTAGATTAAATAATATCAAGAATATGTGAAAATTAATTTTAAAAAAGAAAATTAGTCTACATTATTCTTAGTTTCTCCATACTATTTGTAGCAAACTTTAAATTGACTGAAAATTTGTTGCTAAATATTTGCTTCTTACAAACTTTATAGGCAGGTGTCTCAAAGCTGAATGAAGCTAAAGCCCTGGTAGATGAACTGAACAGGAAAGCTGAAGAACAAAGCATTTTACTGAAAACGAAGCAGGATGAAGCTGATGCTGCTCTTCAAGAAATTACAGTATCTATGCAGGTATGTAAAGTCACATCAAAAGTGGGAGAAAAAAAAGTATATTTTCTATCTTTAGTCTCTGTAACTGTCTATGTTTTGTATTTTTTTTAAACTGTTACTAAACCTGGTGCATTTACAAGAATTTTCCTAAGGGAAGGCATGAGCCCAGAGGCTTGAATGAAGTTGCAACAGGACAGAGGATTATGTAATTTAAATCACATTACAACTGGTTGAGTAGGAAGAGATCAGGGCAAGTTTTGTGTCTGACTAGTGTTCACTGTTGTAGTTTAGTCTGTCTGAAAGTTTTCCTAAAACTTTGTAAATCCAAACTGATTGGTTTTATGTTTATCCAAGACAGGAAATTTCAACCAAATACTTAAAAGTATCATTATTTTAAATATCAAATACCAGGAATTAAATTTGTGAACTTTTAGAAGGTATATATTTTAGAAATTAACTTCAGAGAAGGTTAAATAAGACCTCTGTGTTCATCACTCTCCAAATTTTTATTCTTTAGCTCAGAGGTAGACTTTTTTTTCAAAATTCTGTAATTTTCTTTAATAGCATTTTCTCAGCCACATAAAATAATTGTGTAGACAATAGGTGTCTACATTGATGCTTTCTGGAATTATAAGTGTAGGATAAGCTGTAATGAGTCTGCTGTCATTTCACTGTTGTTTGTTTGTTTCTGGTTTAATCTGGTCAGTCTGAAGCTCCATGTCAAAGATGTTCTTTGTATGCAGTTGAGTAAATGCCTGGTCTTTCAAACCATTTGTTACACAGTGCTTTAAAGGTGCATTACTTCCCATCTTTGTAAGTCTCTTCCTGTTGGCAATTTATAGTACTTTTAGGCTCCATCTGTCTATAGTACATGAATTTGAATAGTGATGATTGGCTTGATGTGTTGATGATTTCAATTTTAGATTGGTGTCTGCTGTTGTCAGTAGAGTTATGGGTGTGTGGGTAGCACATACCACACTGTAGGAGAAAATCAAAGCATAGGCCAAAAGCAATGAAATATGATGGCCCCACTGACATCAGAAAAATTACACTGGAAGTCTTATTATTCAGATTAGCATAAAGTATAGGTGCCCTCTAACATTTTAATGTCACTTCAAATGATCTAGCTTATATAACAGAGAGAGCTCTAATACATACAGACTCTTTTAATCTCCTTTCAGAGAAAAGCTTTTGACCTACAACTGAATGTTACGGTTTTCTTATTCAGAGTGATCATTCAGTACATGTTCATTTGCATGAAATGTCTAATCTAGTTTATGTAGCTAATGTTTTATGGATTTGAATGTAATCTTCAATAACATGCTGATCTGTAGCTTGGGTTAAGTCCTCAGAGGATTATTATTATTTTAAGATTTTCTCTGCTTTTATGCATCTGTGACCTTCTGCTATAACTTCAACTCAGCTTGACAACTGCTGGTAATGATAATGTGTTATATAGTGGAAAAACACAAACTCTGGGCTTTGTTTTGTATCTTTTAGGTGATCTGAGCCTACAATATTAGTATTTTATTTTATACATTTATCCTCAATGGATTAAAGACATGTAAGGTCCATTTTACTATAGTTTTATATACTAGGTATTAATTGTTGTAGTGAAGTGTTTAGGATTCCTGGAGATGGCTAATAGCTACTGTCTGCCTGCAGACACTGATAGGCACAGTACAAATCCAGAAAAAAAAAGTAAACCAAACAACTTACAATATACATGTAGGACATAAGACAGTTATCCTTGCAGACAGATTGGTACAAAATTACACGTAAAGAAACCATACCATGATTAGGTTAATAAGCTACAATTCCAATACACCTGCTGCTTTTATGAACATGATAGAAAAAGAATGTTTTAATGGTGTTGTGAAAGAAATTTAAATAAAAATAGGATCAGGACAAAGACAATGACAAGAAAATAGTACGTTCAAATGTAGAAGAATGTTACAGAGGCTGTTACTCTTCTGCTTTTAGAGGAAGGCTGACATCTTGATAAGGAATGGAAAAGCAGAAGCAAAGTGATAATGAGCCTCAAAGGTAGAGGTACATATCTGGTTTGTGGTAAAGAAAGGGAAGGGCACACAGTAAAAGCAAATTATGCTTATTCTATATAGTTTATTTACTTAGCCAGCCTGCCTAATATCAAATAGACTTAGCTATTTTGTTGTAATTGGTATTGTGCAAATTATTGTAATGAGGACTAAAAGAAATAAGAGACCTAAAGGAATAAAATCAGTGTAAATTTACAGACTAAAGGAATTCTATTTTTTGGCAGAGTGCTAGTGAGCAAAAAGCAGAAATGGAAAAAATAAAACACCGAATAGCAGAAGAGGCTGCAGAAATAGAGCAAAGAAAAAGAAAAATTGAAGATGAACTGAAAGAGGTTCAGGTAAGAGCTGATAAGGAAAAGTAATATTTTGCAGTCTGATTTTATCTGACTTACGTCCTGCTGTGCGAAATGGTTTTTCAGAATTTATCCCTGCAATTCTTAAATTTTACTCTAAATTATTTTGATATTAGAATTTTATGCATTAGAAAACAGTATTCCATGTGGCAAACAGAGATTGTCATTCTGGCATTTGTGTTCTGTTAGATAATAATTAGAGATAGAGTTTTCAAGCCAAATCTTGCCTTCACCTGCTGTTTCTGTGCTGCCATGCTCTACAGCTGAGTTCTGCTGATTTTATGTAATACTTTTCAATTACTCATATCTTATATAGACCAACTACATTACTTTGCCTTGATCAAGATGGTAATATGCTTGGTATTCTCAGCAGAATGGAAATAGTTTAGTGAGAGGTAACTTTACAGTTATTACTAAATCCTGAAAAGTGTATATCCTAATGATGCTACAGCAAACTGCTAGTTCAAGAGATTTTACAGCTGTTAAGCATCAGCTTTTCTGGGAGATGTGTGTGTTCAGTCACTGGGAGATGTCTGTATTTTTCATACCATGCATTTTAATTTATACTAAAGACCAAGAGAACTGTACAACATACTTTATTTCCTTTCATATATCATAGGTACGAAAGAATTGTATCCTTGTATTGAAAGTGACATAGAACTACAGGATTAGACTAATTCTGTGGTCTTTGATAAATATGAAGGATGGGCAAGGTGTGCACAGTCTTTAATGATAATCTGTAACTTTGTTTCCTGACCATTTTGTTGCTTTGTTGATAAGGTAAAAGGATTTGTTTAGCTACTAGAAATACAAAGCTTTTGTTGCCTGCACTTCTATAGATGTTTACAAAGAGATCCCCTGTTATGCCTATAAGTAGTAGTTGTCATCATTATTAAAAGATACCTGTATCACAATGTCTGGATTATATTATGCTGTTTTATTTAATTATCACTTAGTAAATACGTGGCAATTTTTTAGTAACTTGTAAACATGAATCTGCATCAATGGTAATTTCTTAGGTAATAAAGTATTTTAAAAAACCAAGAAATTGTATGAAAACTGCAATGGGAAATGTTCAGTTTCTCATATCCTCATCTCTCTTTTTAATGCATTTTCATGTGTTAAGCCATTGGTTAGTGAAGCTAAATTAGCTGTTGGAAATATAAAGCCAGAGGCTCTGTTAGAAATCCGGTCACTACGGATGCCCCCTGACATAATCAGAGACATTCTAGAGGGAGTTCTGCGGCTGATGGGGATTTTTGATACATCATGGGTGAGCATGAAGAGGTGAGAATTTTATTTAACCTTCAAAATGAAATATTAATTTACAAGATGAACTATTTTCTATTGTATTCAGGAACCTTCTGCTTAGAATTCCTTGGTTTCATATGGAAATAATCTTTTAAGCATTTGGTTCTTCTTTATTTAGTTATCTTATTCTTTTTACAGTTTCTTGGCCAAAAGAAGCATAAGGGAGGACATAGGCTCATTTGATGCCCGTAATATTCCAAAAGAAATACGAGAGAGTGTTGAACAACTTCTTTCTAAAAACAGAGCATCTTTTGATCCAAAGGTAATTCCTTATTGCATTACATAAAATGAAAACAAGACCAAAGAAGACCAAAAAAAAAAAAAAAGACATGATTACCTGGTTTGCCAGCATTATTTTTAGGATGCACTTAATTTAGAGAAAAAGTGATCAATTCTGCTTACAAAATGTGTCATTATAAACAGATAAAGGTGTAGCGGAGATCACTGTGTTGCATACTGCCTCCTAAAGTGAGAATTTGGTTGGTGAGTGAGAAGGGGTGGGGTAAGAAGTCATTATGGGGTCTAGTACTCAAAGATTTTTCAACTGCTATAAAGTAAAACTCAGACCAAGGAATTGTAATTGGCTCCTTTGGTGTCCTTGTATGAGTCTAATAAATCATGCATTGATTTAAGACCTGTTAATTTCAGTTTAGCTTCATAGTTGTAAAAATACCCACTGTGGTTTTTTACATGGATTGATGGCCTTCAATATAATCTTAGTAACAATTTAAAAGATTAGTTCATGGTTTATTAGGATATTTAAGTTGGTAACTAGAAAATCTGTTGCAGTTACTTATCCTGTATTTATCTCTTCTGCATTATACTTCAAGGACTTTCTTGTAACAACTTTTCTTGTACTGAATTTTTTAGAATGCTAAACGAGCCAGTGCTGCAGCTGCTCCATTAGCAGCTTGGGTGAATGCCAACATTCAGTATTCCCATGTCCTAGAACGAATTCAGCCTTTGGAAAAAGAAAAGGCTGGCTTGGAAGCGTAAGTTAGACTCTATTACAAAATCAGTGGTGTTAATTCCAATGGTGATGGGTGAAACTGAAGCCACCAAAGAGAAATCTGACTATGAGGAAAGGCTTCTTTACTTGAGAGTGACAGAGCACTGGAACAAGCTGCCAGAGAGGCTGTGGAGTCTCCTCCTCTGATACTGAAATTGTGCCTGGACACGATCCTGCTTTAGCAGGGTGGTTGGGCTAGATGGTCTCCAGAGGTAATTTACAACCCTAACCCTTCTGTGAGTCTGTGTGAATTGAAGTTTATTACAAACCAAAGGTAAAAGATAACCTCATCCAGAGGTAATAAAATGTACATACTGAGACAGAAGAAGTAAACATGCAATAGTTTCTTTTTCCTGGAAGCTACGCCTTGGATGTTTTTGTACAATCATGAGTTACCTGTCTCAGTTAAATACTGTCAGGGAGAAATTAGCATCACAGATATGCTTAAAATGTATTCTCTCAGTGAAACCTATGCTACTTTATGAGATACACAGTTCCACTTTTTCAGTCAGGTACCAAGCATTATCAGTTTCTCCTTAGGATCAGAAAGAAAAGACATTGTCCTATGACCATCCATAACTTGAGGAATCTGTTCCGATTGTTTTTCCAGGTCTTAAAATTCTGTGTGAGAAGAATTTTTTCTGACCTTTAGAAATGGGGTGTTTGGTTGCCCTTTTAAAAACTATGTGATGAGAATTACTTGAAGCTTTTACATGTGAAAATATATATTTCAATATAAAACACAACGGAGAACATCTTTGAGCTATCTCTATATAAATTACTTTCCTGTTATAATTACTCTTTTTTTTTCCTTTGGGTCTGTAGTCTTAAAATAATGTTACATTTTTATAGTAATCTCAAGAAAACTGAAGAGAGAAAACAGAAATTAGAAGATCTTCTGAACTCTGTTGGTGAAAAAGTATTGGAACTGAAAGACAAGTAAGTTGGATTTGTTTATTTCAAGATATAAATAAAAACATTGATGATTTTACACTATGAATAATGAATTTTATCTAAGGAAATGTAACTTCCTGTACTGCAAGATATTTACGTCAGAATCAGTGATGCTTAAGCTATCTGTACTCTCAGTGGAGATAAATACTGTTAGATTACAATTCATCTCCTTGATCAGATGAAATAAATGCTCCTTAAAAGTACCTGTTTCTCACTACTGACTGTGTTGGTAGCCTTTATTGTAGGCATTGTAGATGTCAAAGGCAAAGCAGTATGTTTATCACCTTCTGAATCACAGGAGGGCTTCAGTGACTCCTTAGGACTCTGGAAACATTCCTATACAAAACTTCACTGATCACAGCTTGAGGAGAGGCAGTTCTGTTTCTTTTAGGGTGACCTACTTTCTGGCAGTTAGTTAGTTAGCAATCTCCTTTTTACTTAGCTTTTCATCAAGTACATGACTCACAGAGGCATAGAAATAGATCTGGTAAATGTTTGATGTTTTTATTATGTACTTAGTATAGGAGATACTTTGTAACCTGACATATGTACATATTACTAAAAGTCATGTTTTGTAGTCTGCAAAAAAAAAAAGACAAAAGGATAATTCTTTAATTCTTGTAAATCAACTATACAGTGATTTCTTGGATTAATTAAATACTATATATGAGAGTTAAATATATTATAACTTTATATACCATATATGATATATTTATGAAGTAGTATATAATACATTACTTTGAATAGGTGGAGTAAATGTATTAATTATTTTAAATATTAATCAAACTAATTAGATATTGAACAGTATGAGTAACACCTAAACCATGCATTTTTTTTGGGTGTGCTCTTACTTCATATTAGTTTACAAAATATACTACTGTGAGCTGGAGTCATCCATGTGATTTAGTAGTATTCTTTTTTAAGCTTTTAATAGATAGAATTTACCAAATGGTTACAAATGTATGGTATGGCATTGAGCCTTCTGTTGTCCTGACTAGGTGCAGAACAAAACTCTACATAATCACTAAAATTGTCACACTGTTAAAGTAGAAGAAGGAATGCTTTTCAGACATTATGGTCTGTATTTCAAGTCCATTTTTAAATCTCAACTGTGCATCCATCTAAATTTTGTTAGCTTAAAGTCTAACAAGTCCATCTGGCAATTAGAAGCAGAAAGTATAGAAAAAAAATCCTACTGCAGTTGTGTTCTTTGTTAACAGTGAGGCATTCATTACAAATTCAATCAATTAAACTTCCTTAAAATAACTGTTGGTTAAGTTATTAGTTTATGATAGAATTACAAAGAGTATTTGTTTTACAGGTTCCAGAATAGAACAACAGAAGCAGCAAAACTTGAAGCAGAGCTAAGTAAAGCTCAGAAAACCTTGAAAGCTGCAGAGGTACTGATAAATCAACTTGATAGGGAGCACAAAAGATGGAGCACTCAGGTTAGTGAAAATGTTCATAAGTACATCTTATAGCTGATAATTTGAAAATACAGTTTTTGTGCTGCTTGGAGAATTTCAGTTACTGTCATTCTGCATGTTTCCGAGTGCACAATTTTTTGATTTCTCATTAGAAAATAAAGCTTTCCTTGTTTTCTGGAACTTCTTTTTACTTCCCTATACTTAAAACCTTGCTACCAAATGTGTAAAAACCCCCCAGTATTTAATAGAAAACATTCAAATGCTGTGCTGGTTTTCAGTCCCAAGAATGTAATAGTTACGATGGGTGAACACGTCAGCAGTTGGACTCTCCAACCTGAGATACAACCAAAAGGGACAGATTTTAAACAGTTACAGTCTCAAACTGTATCACCTTCATGGCATTTGTGTTGTAAATGTGCATATAGGTATACCCAAAATGCTGGGTTGCTTTTGAAGTCTTCACTTAAATCCTTGAATCTTTTCTGCTGCTGAAGTAGGGAAAGTAAGCATATCTTATTTGCTCAAATGATACCTTTGAGAGAAACTGGTAAGTCTTTGGATACACAGGCCCTACTAGAGTCTGAAACAGAAAGGAAAGTCTGAAGATACTTATAAGCTGAAAATAGCTGTCACCTCCAGAAAGCCCTAAGTAACTTTCATGGGTATCAGAAATCAGAAGAAATCTTCATGCAGAGATACATGATTCTGTGTCTCCACTGATACTGAAAAAAGCCTCAACAATTAGACTAAATGCCTGCGTTTTGGAGAGCTAAAGTTAAGGTTAGTTGAATCCCTGTAGGTTGACCACCATGCTGGAAAAAAGTGGAATATTTTCCTCTGAAAGTAGCTTAACAACTTTTCCATCTGCAATAGTAAGGATTGGATATATTTGAGCCCCAATGTTTAAATGCTTCTAAAAGTGATTCCTCACAGTTTTTCATCTTGGTACATTTGAAAATTCAGACTATCTATTAATGGTGTGCTGTAGACTAAACTGGCAGATAGATCAATTAGGAACTCACCCCATAATGAAGACAGTAAAAAGGCAGTGTTTGTCTCCCTTTAAAGTAAGGAGGAAGCAATAAAAAGTTGCCTTTATTTTGTATGTCAACATTTCTTTTTAATGTTAATTTAATTAAAGTAAAAGTGACAGGACTTTAAAACCAATTTTGGCAGTCACATATGATGTCGCTACACTATTTTATTTTTCTTCAAAATACTGGAACATTTCAAAACAGTTGATTTAGTGCAGATAAATTATTTGAAGACATATGATGAATTAATTTTATCATGTAAATGTGCAGTGAATAACAGTAAGTACAATAGCTGCATATAGTATTTAATGTCTGTATACATACTGTAAGTTATGCTTACAGCCTGACTGTGACTAGGATCACATATTTCTTATCTTTCTTACTATAATACTATTTATCCATTTGCTTATAAGTTGAACTGTTCATCAAATTGATGGATTTTTATCAGCTACATTCTCAGAAATATCTGTGCATGCTCTAGCTCAGAGCTGAAAGGAATTTTTCCCATACCTCCATGTGTCTTAGCTAGGTATAGATACCTGAAATGCAACAAGAGAAACTGTCTCAACTGTATTACCAATGGCAGGCAAACTTAATTTTGACATTTTAGTAACTAATGAGATGTGTTAATGCAGTTTTTGTTTGCAAAACACCTATACATTCTGTACTTCTTTTTTTGAAGGTGTCAGAGATAACTGATGACCTGGCTACATTGCCTAAAAGAGCTCAGTTAGCAGCTGCATTTATTACTTATCTTTCTGCTGCTCCCGAGGATCAGAGGAAAAACAGCTTGGATGAATGGACCAAATCAGCAGGCCTTGAAAGTAATTTTGTGTGTGTGTTTGTCAGTGTCTGCATGGAAGTAATTAAGCTTGATTGAGGAAGTGAGAAATTCCAGTGAGTTCTAATGAACAGTCTTAATCATCTTTGTATTCCCAAATGAGAAGAGACATTTTCTTACTCAATAAATATTTCTACATATGACAGACAATTCCTTAGAATCATTCTATGAAATTATTAAAATTATAAACATTTTTAAATAACTGTATCTTTATAGTCCTTGCTTAAAAAGAAAAGTTTACAAAAATGAATGTGTCACATTAACTGTTGTAAATTTGCCAGTGCATTCTGAATGCTTCTGCTTCATTTTTATCTGTGTTAGCGAAACTACAAAATATTTCTATGACATCAGCTATTTATTAATAAGTTCAATAAAAGAAATAAAATAATAGATTAAAGGGAAATCTACAGACTTGCCCTCTATTAATAGACAAAGTCTCTGTTGTGTATAGATTGCTAAATGCTTTTAAATTATGCAGATTGTAAATTATGACAGAACCTTACACTTTTATTTGTCAGAGTTTGATTTACGACGGTTCCTGTGTACAGAAAGTGAGGAGTTAGTTTGGAAAAGTGAAGGTTTGCCTTCAGATGACCTTTCAATAGAAAATGCTCTTGTCATCTTGCAGGTAAATTTGCTTTTTTGTCTTGTCTTGGAAGTATTTAAATTTTTACAAATTTCAGTAACATGGCAACTTGAACTGTTTCATTTGTGGTTTTTATTGGCATCACAGAGCACACACGCACACGGAGAAATAAATACTTACGTAACAATGGATATTTTGTAGCAAAAAAAAAACCAATTAAAGAAAATACATGTTTTCATTTGTGCTCTTACTGTTTTATTCCATATCAGTCTCTTCAGGCTTAAAGTGTAAGTAGTCATTAACAATACAACCATTATGTCCTATATATTCACTTTGGCATATAATTTCTTTTTTTCTCACAGAAAGGAAAAGATAATATGCATATACCTTTCAAGGCATATAGATATGTATATCTTTCTAATAATATCTGAGAAAAGGAAAATATTCAGTTTTATCTATATATAGATATATAGATAATACATACATGATTATGTATGTAATATTCTAGTCATTTATTATATCTACTAACAAGTAAATATTTAAGGGCATGAGGAGAAAGTGCATTTACTACAGGTGATTTGCTTAGATGGTTTATGATTCAAATTAGTTACCAATTTTTCTCCAATTTGAATTTATCTTGCTTTATCATCTTTGTAGTAGATCCATATATTCTTTTCTCATTTTGATTAAAAAGCTTTTCAATAAACACTGTCTTGTACCATTAAAGCTACTTATATGCTACAATAAAACCTTATTTTTATCTTTTTCATTTGTTGAATAGATTGAGCTCTTAAAAATCTCTTAAAAATTTCACCATGTGTAAAGACCTTTTTGAAGCACTCAAATAATTTTCCTTGTGTGCATCCTTATAAAACTGAAATTGAACATGGTATTTTACCAGTGTGATCTACAGTAGAGTTCTCAGGCTTTTGTGCTGATCATCTTTTGAAGCTTGAATACTCGTCATGTTCCACTATCTTTCAGTTTGAGATCTGTGTAGCTTCTCAGTTTGGAATACTGGAACTGGGTCTAAAAACAGCCCCAAACTGGGGAATGCTTTTCTATCAGGCTGAACCGTAGAATTGTTGAAAATACATGTTTAAACCTTCAGCAAGTTTGCTGACACAAAACTGAGAGATATGGCTGATACACCAAGATGATTTGATGGCTGGAGCACATCTGCTGTGAGGATAGGATGAGAGAGCTGGGGTTGTACAACCTAGAGACACCTCGCTGCAGCCTTTCAGTACTTAAAGAGGACAGAAAAGAGGGAGAACAAGTCCTTACATGGGCAGATTATAAGAGGAGATAATAATAAGGTTATAAACTAAATGAGGAGAGATTTAGATTAGATGTTAGGAGAGAATTCTTTACTTGAGTGTAGTGAGGCATTGGCACAGGTTGTCCAGAGAAGGTGTGGATGCCCCATCCCTAGAAATGCTCAAAGTCAGATTGGATGGGACAGTGGGCAACCTGATCTAGTGAGTAGCATCCCTGCCCTTGGCAGGATGTTGGAGCTGGATGATATTTAAGGGACTTTCCGACCTAAGCTGTTCTATGACTGAGTCTCTGATGCACAAGAGGGTAAAGTTGAGGCCCAGAGGGTCTTTGACAGAGTGGAGAGATGGAATGACAGGAACCTCATGAACTTCAAGAAGGGGAATTACACAGTCCTGTGCCTGAGTAGTAGCAGCCCCATGTACCAACATGTGCTAAGGAGGAACCAGTTACAAAGCAGATTTGCAGAAAAGGACCTGGTGGTCCTGGTGGACACCAGGTAGTTCATGAGACAGTTATGGGCCCTTGGTGAGGAGAAGGCCAATGGTATCCTGAACAGCTTCAGGCAAAGTATTGGCAGCAGGTCAAGGGAGGGGATCCCTCCCCTTCCCTCAGCACTGGGGGATCCAGTTGTGTGATCCTCAGCACAAGAGAGACATGGATGTACTGGACAGAGTTGAGTGTAGCTTTGTGCTTGCAAAACACTTGTATTCATGATTCTGTCTAAAATGCATTGACGTCCAAACCCAGAAGTATTTTACCTTTGCCCACCAGAGGAAGAAAAAGGAAAACTGATAACTCTTCTAAGTTTAAAAGCAGTTGTGAATAACAAAAACTGTAGATTATAGTCATTGAATAGAGACTCCTGTTTTTAAGAGAAGGTGAACAACTGCCTGACTTGAGGACAAACATCTGAGAATTTTGGATTTGGGTGTTTTTTTTTTTTTTTAAGCAGAGATTAAATGAAAGATACAAATTTCCTAGTCAGTTATTGTTTCTTTAAATGGTTTGTTAATTAAAAACAGTTTTAAAATATATATTCCATTAATTTGGGGAAATAAAAAAAGGGATTCTGATTTTATTCTTGAAATAGGTTTCAGTAAATGTATTTGTATTTTTTTTCCCCTAGAGTAAAGTTTGCCCATTTTTGATAGACCCTTCTTTCCGGGCTACTGAATGGTTGAAGACACATTTGAAGGAATCACGTTTGGAAGTTATTAACCAACAGGTGCAGTATTTACTCTTGGTCTTTTCTGTTTGAGTTTTCTCTGTTCCAGATTTTACCAAGTAGTTTTTAAAGGTGTGTGATAGCAATCACCAAAAATTAGTTTATATTCTGTGAAGCATACAATTCCTCACAGAGTTCTAGGTTATTTAAAATTGGAGGCTCAACATCTGGTTGATATTTTATTTCTACAAGTTTGTCTGTTTTTGCAGCTATCTCCAAGAATGTAATATTCCCTGCTGAGAGCAAGATAGAAAAATTTTCAAATAGAGAGGTCATTTGTATACTTGGTTGCAGTTCGCTGCATTTCAGGAGTGTATATACTGTTAAATCCCTATGATTGTTGTGTTGTATTATTTACATTGGAAAGAGTAAATTTGATTTCAGTTTGAGATTAAGGTGTCCGAAATTCATTGTGTACCTGTAACTGTTTACCTGAGTAGCGAGGTGCGGCTCAGTCACACACACACAGGCAGACATCTGGTGCTATTCAGAAGTCCCTTGTTGAATCCCACCTGGCCTCAAAATATTGCTTCAACAGCATGTAGGTCTTCCACAGATCCCTGCTGGCTCTGTGGAATCCTTGTAGATACTCTCTGATGGTAGTAGACAACATATCTTAGGGTAATTGATTGTTTGTCCTGCTAGCTGATTGGCCTGATTACCTTTTAGCCCTCTGTTGTTTATGTTGTCCCTGATCTCTATTGACTAATGGGATCATAAGCACCACATGCATGTTTAAACACCTGTTTGCAACAAAAGGCTGCATATAGACCTCTTAATAATGTGAATCCTGTGCTCCTGTTCAGTTTTAAGACGTAGCCACATATTAAAATTTGAGATATGAGACCTGGTCAGGACTTCCAGCTGCATCTGGCAAACATGACAGTGAACCTGCTGTCTTCTCATGCAGCGTTTGAAGATCTAGGCTTGTTAAATAGGCTTTCTTGATCAGTACATCAAGTTTATTTAAACTGAACATGTGTGGCTAAACCCTGAAATATCATATGCCTCTAATAGGATTTTTCATCTATGCTACTGATTTTTAGATTTGGACGACTTGGTGTAATGCCTTCCTACTCATTCTGAAGTGTTTGCATTTTTCAAAAAAGCATTAATCAAAAGAATGTATATCTATTTATCCAGGACACCAACTTCCTAACTGCTCTTGAGCTGGCAGTGAGATTTGGGAAGACACTTATTATACAGGAAATGGATGGAGTGGAACCTGTACTTTACCCATTGCTAAGAAAAGATCTTATTGCTCAAGGTAAGTCATCAAGATGCTTGCAACTGCTTGCTCAAAACTTTGGTAGTTTAGATCTATTTATATAAAACTTGATTTTTCTGAAAACACGAATATTGTGTAGTTTTTTCCTTCTGTAGTATTAATCTGCAACTAACACTTCAAAACACAAAGTGTTTCAAACACACAAAATATTTTGGAGACACACGCTTACATAGTAAGCAGCAAATATTGAAAAGTATGACTTTTTTTTAATTGAAGTTAAAATAATGTCTTTTTATTGACTCTTAAAATTTTAAATTTTGAGTTAATTTCTAGTGATATGTCAAGCACATGGTTTTAATTGGAAACTTGGGCCTTAAATAAACTGTTAGTGCAGTTAGAAATCAAAGGTTTGGAATGTTTATGTTCCTGCTTCTCTTGCATTCCTCCAAACCTAAGGACATGCCCTACTGATGTGCCCTTGGAATGGGAAGGGTCATAGAGATCAACAGAATGGTGGAATTTGGTGAAAGGGGTCCCTTAACCATGCAAGAAAAGTGAAAAAACACAATGCTTATGTTTTGCAATATACTATCTCTGTTTTGGACAGATGATGTGTTCTGCCTAACTGTATGACTGCTTTGGACTTAGTTGCTTTAATTTTTTTTTTTAATATGAAAAATTGTGATAAAATTTAGCAAAAATAAATCATAATTATGCAAGTACCTCTGCATGAATTTTGTTGAATTATATTAGATATTTTGAAATTATATCAAGAGGACTTGGTGAATTAAAAAATACAGCAATGTGTGTTTTAAGTACTTTCTAAATTACAGTAACTAAAGTAGATTTGCATTATCCTTTGTAATTGTATTTCTGCCTTAAGTGGTAATTCCTCAGCATGTACCATGTCCTATGCATGCAATTTACTGTATGAACTTTGGGTACTGAAAATAGCTCAAAACTCTTTCTTTGCTGTCATTTCATCTACTATTGAGATCTAGTAATGCGTGAGGTAGCAGTAATTCTCAAATGCAACTACATGCTAAAAATAAATGCAAATACCTAGGATTCATACATACATTTATCACCAATGTAAGAAAGATCTGTTTAGGGAAAAGAAAGTGTTATTTTAAATCAGTCTTCCATTACAGATGCTCTTGCTTGTTTTTTCTCATTAAAAGAATGGCACCAATGTGGTGATTTCAGGGATCTGTGGAGCGTTAGGTAGAACACTGTAACAATTTTTTTTTTGCCCCTCTAGCTTCTGCCGATTTTTGGGGAGCTGATGAGGTACAGTATGAAAGATGACTGGGTTTGCAGAACTGTGGAGAAAGCAGATTAAATTCAAATATACTAGTTCAGGAAAATTGCTCATAACATTCCAACATCCTCTTTTGCTTTTTTAATGAGCTATGTTAATGCCAGGTCTGTGTGGGTCCAAACTAAAGAGTTGATGTTGGAAAAGGAAGAATGGGTCGCTATTTGAATCTTTTCCATCACTTTATAAGCAAGCATGCACTCCTTCTTTTTGTCAAAATGTAGGTGTGTGGACCTGTCTGCATTATTTTGCTTGTGATGACTGTGATTACTTGGAATGAAATGTTAAGAAAAAATATGAACATATATACTGCAGTAAATTCATCTTTGTACAGCTTCCATATTCTGTTTGACATTTTTACAACGTAAAATTTTTACAACGTAGTCCTAAAATTTATTCTGATCTTCGGCATAGAAGCAAAATTGGTGTGCGATTTTCATCTCTACCAGTGTTTTAGCAAGAGATTTATATTTCTGGTCTGCGCTCAGTGCTAAAAATAGAGAAGCATCTAAGTATGCCATCTTGGAAAGTTTTCTGGAATGAAAATTTTTACTTTTATCTTATAATTCTGTTTTTATTGGTTTTTCAGTATCAGGAGGCAAAATCTTACTCTAATCATGTCATTGTCTGAGTCTATTCTTTTCTAACCCTGCTAGAATGGAAACCTGTTATGGAAAAGGGGTAGTGGGACCTGTACATGTAGTATTATTCTGTAACAGGCACGTTGAGAAATATTAGGAGTATCAACAGACTGAAACTGCGACATCAGTTATTTAATAAATCAATTGTTTCTTTTACAACATGATTAAGTTAAATATATTTATAATAATACAACTCTATGGGGTATTTCTTGATGGAATATTTTTCTTTTATTCTACTGTCTAGTTATTCCATAATTTTTAATTTCATTGACTTTTTCTATAACAGTTGTTGTAGAAAAGAGTATCTTAATAGAATTATGATTATAAAGCAACATCAACCTTCTACAAATAAATACAACAGATCCAGAAATGAAATCTAATGGGTTTGGATGAGGGAATATTGAACCATCTTAGTTGCGCAGTATGTAGTTATGGCTAGTACAAAGTAATAAAGCAATGTTTAAAGGTAAATGAATATGTTTGAATTCTGACAAAATTCTTAACACATAAGGGGGATTCTTGAGGTCATCTTCTGTGGTGTTTTATCTCCTGTTCATGGTCTGAAGATTGCAAAACGTTGTTAGTATTACTTTTATTTCATTTTGTGAAGTGCATTTTTTTTCCTTTATGCTTTGTGTTCTGGGTAAGGATACTTAAACTACTCAGGTGTATTAAATATTCTTTCTATGTAATTTCTTATATTATTGCTGTGTTACTACTTTTCTGTCTCTAATAAGGCAGGTTAGGATGTGTTCTAGAGATTTTTTGAATTTGTATTTTTTTCCAATCAATTTATAAATTCACATTGTGAAATATATTTAGATGCATTGTTCATAAGTGTTACACAAATACCATTGTTTTCCGGTAATTTTACAATGTTCCAATCAGAGTGAGTATAACGTGCTTGTTATTTGCAGGACCCCGTTACGCCGTACAAATAGGTGAAAAAATGATAGATTATAATGAAGAGTTCCGTCTTTTTCTGTCAACAAGGAACCCAAATCCCTTCATTCCACCTGATGCTTCTTCTATTGTTACAGAAGTAAACTTTACCACAACAGCAAGTGGCTTAAGAGGACAGGTAGGCATTTAGAATAAAAGCAGTGTATGTATAGTGAACATGCATAGCTGCATCTAGTTTCTGGAATAAGCCCCATGGTGCAGTTTGTGTTAGTGGTTATGGAGGTATTTTCGAGCTCACAAATATAGATAGTAAAATTTTTATGCACTTTGGAACCAAGGAATGAGTCCAATACAGAAAATGAAAATGTTCTCATTGACTTCTGTTGCAACAGATTAATTGCTGAGCCTTTGCTTTCTGTTCAAGATGCATTTATGGTACCATGGAAGCATTTCTGTTACAGCTCTCCAGTGTCCTGCTTAGAGAGTAATGCTGATGTCATCAAGATACTTTGTGTACAGAAAAAAATGTCGTGAAACCAAAATACCATGTATTTTATTTCCTTTAAAATACTGGTAGCTTTTGAGGTTTTCTTTATAAAGTCTAGGAATCAAAATGTAACATACAAATGGAAGAAAGAAAAAAAAAGAAGAGAGATGAATTAAGGGAAGAAAATCCCCTCCTTATTTGGTATGAAACAAGTTTTTCTACATTAGCAAGAGGCTTAGAATAGGATGTAGATAAGATGTTGATAAGGAAGATATAATTCAAAATGTGAAGCATAGATAACCATATGGATTTCCTCCTTCCTCTGGAGATACGGAATTGTCATCATACAATGTATCCATGCAAACTGACCCTTCTTGAAGTGGAAATGCAGAAAAAAGACCCCAACTTTGTTTTTGTTTTCTCTCTTTGTTTTTAGCTTTTGGCTTTAACAATTCAGCATGAAAAGCCTGATTTGGAAGAGCAAAAGACAAAGCTGTTACAACAGGAAGAAGATAAGAAGATACAGTTAGCTAAACTTGAGGATTCTCTTTTGGAGGTAAAACAAATCTACTTCTTTAATATCTGTTAGACCAACAAGATGATAATCACATTGTTGTGTGTTTGAATGAAGATTCTGGAAGTGTGGAATAATGAGCTGTCAGGATTTTTGATTAATAAAAATAAAGACTTTATTTGCCTGGACCTGTTGGAAGAGTAGAGTAGATAAGAAAAAACATCAGTTATGAAACTGTAGTATTTCAAAACATTAAGCACTTTCATAGTTACATTTTTGGATTTGGTGAGCTAGATGTAGGCTGATTTAGGTTGATTAGAAATTTAATTAATTTTAACATACCAAGAAGAGAAAACTTTATTAAAAACTAATCTATTTCATTTTGAAATTATGAGTTTTAAAAAAGCCACACTTTTAAGCCTGTGAATCATGTCAAATGACTCTTTCTTAAATTGAGAAATGATCCTATGTTGTGAATAAAATTAAAAACTCCCACTACAAATGGAAAGATTGCTGAGAGAGACATTTAAAATTTTAAACCTCCACAATTATTTTCTATTACAGTTAACATTCTCTGTCTTGCATTTGAAATTAATGTTCTAAATTTTCAATTCATCTTTTTATTTTATTGAAAGTACTTATGCTCAGAAACAGCTGTTCACCTCTATTAAAAAAGGTAGC
Organism: Hylia prasina; assembly: GCA_013397195.1. NCBI lineage: Eukaryota > Metazoa > Chordata > Aves > Passeriformes > Sylviidae > Hylia > Hylia prasina. The sequence continues at coordinate 163,452 of VYXD01016269.1, forward strand.
TACCAAGGAAGGACTGTTTTATTTTTTGTTTGTGTCTTGCAATGGATTGCACATAAATTGTACTTCATGCTTATAAATGGATCCTCAAATCATGTCTTTCTGAAAGGTCAGAGATGCAGGGAGATTGACCTGGTATCCTAAACCCCTCAGTCTGTAGCTAAGTCACAGAACTTTGCAGTATTGAGTGCAATGCTTTAAATAATAATGGTTAAAGTAAAAATGGATAAAATAATAGCTTTTGCAGATTAGACTGGCCATTATTACGCTGGCCCACAACATAGCTGGAGGGACTTACTAAAAGGACATGCAGTGACAGGGCAAGAAGAGGAATGGCTCTTAAACTCCTAGAGGGTAGGTTCAGATTAGATATTACAAGGAAATGCTCTGCTGTGAGGGTGGTAAAGCACCAGTTCCTCTGGGAACCTCTGGGAACAGGTTTCCCAGAGAACTTGCAGATGCCTCATCCCTGGAAGTGTTCAAGGCCAGTTTGGATGGAGCTGCGAGCAAGCTTATATAGTGAGTGGCATCCCTGTCCGTGGCAGGGGGGTTGGAACTAGATGGTCCCTTACAACCCAAACCATTTTATGATTCTGTTCTATGATTTTATGATTAATAGCTCAGTTTTAGAATTTTGCACATAATTATTGGATGTGATTTGAATTTTTACATTTACTGTCCCTATTGAGCTCCCTATAAATTCTCAAATACTAAAATCACACCTTTTCTAAAACTCTGATGGGGCAGATTTCTCTTACAGGAAGAGGGAAACTTGCTCTCTAATAAAATTCCATATTCAGATTTGACCATTTTAACACCTTATTGTCTACCAGAAGCTATGGGTTCAGAGATGCAACAAAACAAATCTCACTTTAGAACATATTTTTATGGGATCTTGGAACTCAAAAATCTTCATTTGTCTGATCTCAATTATCAAGTACAAAACTTAAAGGAGTTTATGCCTAAGATATCTGCAACAAAAAGTGTCTGAGTAGTGACAGCAAGGTTGATTTCAATTTTGGAATTCTTGTTAGCAGTTTATCTTGAAATCAGGATAATCTTTGACCCTGAAGAAAGAAACCTAAGGCTCAGTGGAAACTGGCAGGTGCTACCTAGACTTCGTCAACAAAGAAGTCAATTTTGGATGAGGTCTAGCTAAATTTAAGTTAATCTTAAAGCAATATTGCCATTCTATCTGAATTACTGTACTGAATTCCTTCTAAAAGCCTCGGAGTAAAGACATAGGTGCTCACAGTATGATTCCTCATGGATGAATTGGACTATTTAAAAAAGCAGGTGATCTTGTCCTAAACTTGTTTCGGGTAGAGGAGTAAGTGAATTCTGCTACTCTAACTGATGAATCTCTGTCTCCAAATATTCTAAAATGCTCTCCTACAGGTGGTTGCTCAGAACTGATTTGACTGACAAGCAGACAATTTTCTGTCTGACTAAAATAAATATATTGATGTGTATTTACTGAAGGTTATTAAAAAAACGTAGATATAAGTGAACTATTCAAGCTTTTCCCCCTTCTTAGAAGTGAAATTAATTGCTTAATTTAATGAGGAGAACGCAGGAAAAATGTAGGGCAATCTTAAGGATTTCAAAGTGATCTTTGATTATGGAACTTAAATTGTAATGTGAATATTCATCTCAGTTGGAAATGAGAATTAGATTGTATAGGAGATACTGGAATGCTTTTGAAGGAAAATGAATTTATGAATGACTTGAGTACAGGAAGTTGTTACAAGTAGCCAACTTCAGGTTGAATGGGAAGTTAAACACAAGAAAGAAATACCCTCATCTGTATTTACCATGGGGATTTTAGTGCCTTTGACTCTGATCATAGAAATAATTCTCAAAAGCCTGCTGATAACCTATGTTTCAGAATCTGGCAATCTGGATTTTTGGAGTATGTTCTTGAGCTGTATTTTCCATACTTTTTAAAAAAGAGTCTCAGTTTTTGGAGTAACCACCAGTTTTCTAGAACTCTTGAGATGCATTCAGTGATTTAGAAATACATACAGATCAGTAAGATAGCTTCCAAAATGGTTACTTTACAGGATTTTTTCTTAATGTAACACAGATGACTTTCTTTTTTTTTCAGACACTTGCCACATCACAAGGCAATATCCTAGAAAATAAGGATCTTATTGAATCTTTGAATCAAACTAAAGCAAGCAGTGCACTCATCCAAGAATCACTGGCTGAATCTTTCAGACTTCAGAGTTTCCTTGATCAGGTAAAAGAATATTTTAATCTTTAAAGTACTATTTTTCTCCTGCCAAAAATCATCTTTTATCTAGAGAAGATACATCCACGGGGTTATAAGATGAGTAACATATTAAATTAGTTCTTTTTGAGTAAATGATATTTGGGATATGCAAGTACATGCAGTATTTTTAGTAATTAAAATGCTTTGTTTTGTATGTGTTGATAGTTACACAATTTAAAGCCTGCCATTTTCAATTAGAGGAATTTTGGCAAGTAATGGGTTTTGACTTTATTTTTGCCATCCAATATTGCAAACACTGTAGTTCATATGGATGTTTTTGCTTAATATGCCCCTTGCTATTGGAAAAGTTTAGATCATTGGTGATGCTATTCATCTGACATCCTCTTTTTGTGACAGACTGCAGAGTTTTCTTCTGTGGTCCATTTGTTCAGTTTAAAATTTCCCATTGAATTTTGGGATGTGTTCTGTGGTGGGAAAAGACCTTAGTGCCCTAGGGATTAATTTCCAACATGCTCATCATAATTTAAAGGATTTTTTGCTAAAAATGTTTTCTTCCAATTTTGAAATCTCAGTACAGTGTTGAAGTCTGGTGTGCTGATCCCTCAGTTTGAAGGCTTGGAAAAGATTCGGTTTTCTAGAGCAGTGGGAGTCGCAGGAATGTTTTCTCGGCGGGATGAATAAATGTTCATGCAGTAATCAGTAGGTGGCAGCAATGCACCTGGGTTTTTTATGTGCGTGTTGTTTATCTCCACAGGAGAGGGACGCCTATCTCCCTTTGGCTGAGAGTGCTAGCAAAATGTACTTCATTATCTCTGACTTGTCCAAAATTAATAATATGTACCGCTTCAGTCTGGCGGCGTTCCTGCGGCTTTTCCAAAGGGCTCTGCAAAGCGAGCAGGTATTTGCTCTTCTGAAGCTGCTAATGCTGCAGAGGAACGCATCTGCTTTGATCCTTAGAATTTATTAGTCACTCTGGACATTTTTTGAAAAGAGTTTAGAATAACTGATGATGAAGTGTGTCATAACTAGTGATGCTGACCTGTTGTGCTTTAGGTGCTGAGAATACCAGCACGTGGACTTGCAAATTATCTTACGTTGTGTATAAATCACAGAATTTCTCTACCATCTGAAAGCAAAGTAACTCTTTGTGATTTCAGGCTTGTTGTTTGTCTATGGTGAATTAGGAAAACAAAGGCTAGTTATAACTTTACTGAGGGCTTTATTTAAATAAATTAATGATCTAAAATGCTAATAAAGCTAATTTTATCAACAAGGGGTAGAATAAGAAAATACCTATATTTCTATGTGGTTCATTTACCCGAAGGAAGGTCGTAAAATTATCTACTTTTTTACAGTTTGTAAGCGTGCCTACAGCCTGTCCTGTTTAAAATGTGATTTTTATTCTTCTGTCTTCTTAGGCCAGTATATTCTTATTGAAGCAAAGAATGGATTTATCCCTTATCACCGAACTCTTTAGATCTAAATACCCACACTGAGTAATAGTGCATTTTCTTTTTATTAAGTATCTCCAAAATTCTTCGTATTTCTCTTTGGTTCTACTTAGAAGGTCATTCACCAACCTTTCATCGTGTTTCCTTTGGATTCCCCTTTATTCTGGCATCTTTGATTACAACTTTCCTTAAGCTCCAGTCATTACTAAGAACACAGTTCTGACTAAGTGAACCGGCCCTCTTTGAAGTTCCTATTACTTCTTTTCCACAACATGATGTTTTAACTTCTTGTTCTTACTCTCACTCTCCTTCATAATTTTTTCTTCCTGCCTATGATGTTACCTATTTAAAGTTCAGCTTCTGGTTTTGCCTCGGCTGCTTGCTTTCCTTTTTCCTTCTCCTCTATCCAATTCTTCATGCCAAGTGATTTATTAGACATGAGAAAGAGATTAGGCAAATCAGCTGCCCAATTGCCCTTCTTAAGCTCATCTCTTCAAATTCCAGCATGGTGGAAAGGAACTCATACTACCTATAACACACTTCCTACTCTCTGCTCCCTTTCTTCTTTTCCTATCTTTCATTTTTTTTCCTGTTAGAATTAGTCTTCCAATCTATGAGCTTTGAAGGACAGTGTACACTTACTGTTTTCTGCAATCCTCATTTCAGTTGAGCCAAATTTGACCAGAAGTTTAATAACTACACTTATAATCAACATACTTGTTTAGTAGTATTAAATATAGTAATTCAATGAATAAGCAATTTTTTATCAAGTGAAAACTACGAGATTCCAATGATATTAATGTTAAGAGAAGAAAATGTACTCTCATTCTCAATATATTTCACCTTATACACTAAATTGTATAGTTCATATTCAAAATATTCAATGCCAGAATATTTATTTCTTAACACCTCAGCATAAATTTCCCATTTAATCATTGATGGAGGCAGATGAATTTAATATCTTTTTAGAACTAGTGTCACACAGAGTCCAGATTATTTGTTTCATTTTGCTGAAATTTACAAAGTACATGAAAAGTTTTTTACTTCCACAGGAATTTTTGAAATCTGAAATTTCTTTTTTAGGATTCAAGTAATACTGAGGAAAGAATCAATTTGCTTATTGGCTCATTGAAACATACAGTGTATGAATATGTTTGTCGTTGTTTGTTTAAGGTAAGACGGTATTTTTTCTGGCTTTCACACAGAGCACTGGGTTTGAAAGTATTCTTTCAGCAGCCAGCATTTGTTCTACTTCAAATAAGCAGTGTTGTGTAACAGATGGAAAACGATACACTACTAATAATTAACATGATAAATGCAGACTTAAAATCAGGATATGACCGAATTAATATTGCTGATGCCCATTTCTCCACAGAGCTCTACCTCTCTGCCTCATTCGGGCTTCAGAGTCAGTCATGGGCTTTACAGTCTTTTGAGCACTTGTTTTGCATTCACTCTTACTTATTGCATTCCTAAATACATGGTTTTGTGTGATTATTTGGGAGTTTTTTTATATTTTGGTTTGGGTTTTTTTGAAAGGAAACAGAAGTGGGTTTTTTAGGTTGATGTTTGGCCTCAGTTACCTTAAAGTTCTCTTCCAGCCTAGATAATTCTGTGTTTCTAAAAGTCCTATGTTGTGATATTCTCCTTTTCATGGCCGGTTCCAAACGTCTGCCTGCTACCTTGTTTGTTTCTGTCTGCTACTTGTTCTTCATCCAAAAAATGTTCTTAGTGTGTTTTTTCTTTATTTCAATCAGTGTATATTTTCTTTATTTCACTTCTTACTTTCTTAGTGAAAAGCTAGGGGGAAGCTATGCCTTTCATTTTCAGTTTTAATTTTTACTTCCACAGGAAACTGTCGTAACAAGAGGTGTTTGTCTCAAAGTACCAGAGTGAAACAAGCATAGCAGATCTGCATATATAGTCTGAGCAGTACAAATCCTGCAAGTCTGTAGTTTGATCTGCGAGAATGGAGAGATCTTGAGAATTTTACACCACCTCCTACCCTTGTCCCCCAATCTAGCAATGCTCTATTGAGCAGTTCTTTCTAAGGGGTTTTGTTTATCAAAGTCCAAGTTGAAATAGTCTCATAATAATTAATGTTTGTCTTTGAACTCATGAGTATGTGAAGCCTTCCACAAAGTCATTACATCTTGTGAATATAGAAGGCAGCAATTTTTATATGTAAGAAAAGAGTAGAGAGTTCAGAAGAAAGGCAGAGAAGCTATTTCTAGTAGGAAATCTTTTAAGTGTGATTAGACTGGAGTTTAGAAAATACTGAAAATATGTTAACTGCACAGCTTCAAACTAATGGTCCATCCAGTTTACTATTGTGTTCTAATAATGGAGAGAACAAATAAACTCTACACACCATCAACAGTTCACTGATAATTCTTCCTTTTAACCATGAAAATTTTTAAAGACTGCTGTAACACTGAGGCTTTACTAGTGTCTTCATAAATGGTATAGCTCATAGGAGTTCATACCCTTTGAAACATATTAGAATCGAGAGGAATGATTTTTTTTCTGTCTGTGGTTATTACTTATGTGTACATAGGCTTCATGAATACTACTAAATGAAGTGGTGCCAAGAAATTTACCTGAGCACTTGAACTGGCCCATCTTTCCTCTTTAATTTGTCAAAGCAGGATTGGTCTGGACCACTTAGCATTCTTCCACACAACTCTTGTTCAAATTTTGGGTACTAGATCATTTAGGGAGCATCCTAATTTACAGCTGTGATATGGATTTGCTTGCAGACTTTGTCTGAGAAGATGAAAAAGTTAAATGGTGTGGTTTGTCCTCAATGTCATATGATGTTCATGTTTATCAATAAAATGAGAACTTCAGTGCCTTGCAAAACTTGATGCTAATTCCTAGTAGGGACCTCTTTGCCCTCCACTCCACAGCCCACACTGAGTTAGTTTTTGTCTCTAACTTGCAAAGGTCTGTAGCAATTTTCCATTAGGATACATAGTGCTTTTTAAAAGAAGTGTTACTTATAAAAAAGAACCAGAAATATGCCTTTTCCTGAGTATATAAATACATTTTTACTGCTTTTATTTCAGGCTGATCAGCTAATGTTTGCTCTACATTTTGTACGAGGAATGCACCCTGAGCTTTTTCAAGAGAATGTAAGTGCTAAAGAAGAAAACCCCCAAGTATTTTACTCAAACTTAATATGAAGAGTAAATAAGTGGATAAAAAGTTTTTGTCACTGAGTGTGGGACTTAGTTGTAGTTATCTGTAGTGTGGTCAGATTAATCTTTATAAAGCCTGCCTGCAGTGAAACAGTATGCATAATTGACTTAATACAATTGCTTAAACGTGGCTGATTATCCTGAGTCAAGACACATTTAATTATCTTAAGTACCTCCACAGAATGGAGAGACAAAACTATGGCTTTCTATACTAGAAGCTGGAGACCAGAAGGGACATCAAATGATAGTAGATGTCAGTTTAATAGAGGAGAGTCCATTATAGAGGTAAAGGTAAAAATCAGATAATCCATTTGAAGGAAGTAATGGAACTTCATTATATGAAAGATGTGAGCTTAAGGTACAAGGTTCAAAAAAAGTTGGTTGGAACCTTCTGATGAAGGAATAGTTTCATTGTAGACAAATGGATTGACAAAGTGAAATCTCAGTCTTTCAGCAATGATGTGGCCTCATAAAAATAACTCATCTTGTTAGCAGAAAAATACCCTGGTTGCTCTTCATTATCCAAAGTTCTCTAATTCATATTTATTATTTTATTATTTATTTTATTCTGAAAATACCTTGCTTTTTATTTCTTGAGTTTCTAAAGTCATGAAAGCAGCAACCTGCAAACAGTTTTCTGTCTAAATTAATTCCTGGCGTCTTAAGTGTTTGTAAAGTACAGCCCTATGAGTTGGTTTCCATTGTTTAGCAGGCATTTCCATCAGCTATTAGAGCTCTTAGACAGCTTAATCTAGGTTATATATAATGCATATTCTTTCAGTATCTGAATGCTCAAGAGAGAAAACAGGCAAATAATATAAATAATTCTTTTACTTTTCTGAAAGGTAGAAATTATTTTAATTAAATTGTTAAGAGAAGAGTGCTTGTACAAAATATTTAGTGAAGAAAATGAAACTGAAGTTGTTATTCTTGTAAAATTATTTCTTCTAATGTTTTTAATGTGATGATACTAAGAGTTACTCAATATGTTGTAGTATTCTTAGTCGTTGTCCCAAAAGAATTGAACCTTCTGCACTTAAATATTTTTTTGGCATAGCAATATGAAATTTATAGTACGGCTTCAACAATATACTGTAGAATGCCTTAATTCTTAGTAAGGACATTCTCTCTTTCTTAATCAATATGTATAGATTTTTCTGAGGTAGTTTTATATTCTCTATATATTGTACTTCTTTTCTTCATAACAGTATTGCACAAACCAAAAAATACTCCATGCATTTTTGTGTGCACAAGCATTTTCTGTGTAATTGGGAGATGAGCATCAGTTTGTAACTGAAAGAGGGAGTTGTTTGAAGACTCAGTGAGACTGATGGGTGCCAAAAACTATGCTGGGGTTTCTGTCAGCAGTGTTACTCTTAGTCCATTGACTTTTAAATTTCTAATATTACTATTGTTTTTAATTAAAAAATTATCATAGAATATAGATATTAATTATGCAAATTTCAGTACCTATGAAGAAATTTTGGTCTGTTTCTTGTCACCTCCAAATACAGGTTTATGTAATTTCTAGTGGTTTAAAATACTTGTCTGACCTGCCTTAAAATGATTTAAAATTGTTTTCCTGGATACATACACAAAGTCTAAAAGTTTTAATCACATATAAATTCAATCATGCTTTCTGTAGTTCTGTTCTGTGTGGACTGCTGATGCCCCACCTGGCAGGATGTGTGTCCTTGCCAGCCACATGTGTTGCTTCCTTATAGTCTGTAGGCGGGCAGTCTGGGTAGGAACTGGGGGTGCTGAGAAAGTATAGAGCTTCCCCTTTGCTTCTTTTTCTTGTGAAGCACTGCACCCACTTAGCTTGGATTCTGCAAAAGGAACTGCATTCTGGTAGCATCACCTAGCATTTAAAAAATGTCTTGGAACTCTTTCAGAATCTAGGATTAATTTATTTATCTTCCTGCTCTGCCTACACGCTACTGCATATTAATCTTTGTTCTTAAAGGTGTCTTGTTACTTATCTGAGTTGTTTATTTATTCCCTACAGGAATGGGAGACTTTTACAGGTGTGATCATTGGAGACACTATCAGAAAATCAGTAAGCTACACTTATTTTCATATTTTGAAATAAGTTACTTTAATCCTGAAAAGTTAAAGTTGTATTCTGTGTTATTTAATTAATTGTATTCATACATGAAAAAAAAAGTAACTTTTCACATAGTAATATAAAGATATAAATTTATTAAAAAAATTTTGAACATGGAAAGTTAGCAAAGGATCACAGAAAGATTGCTGTTGTGAATGTTTTTATTGAAAACATGCGTTTCACAACTTATTGCTGAATAGTGTTTCATAAAAATACATGTAACTTACATGTGTGATGTAACTTGTTTCCATAAGGATTCACAAAGAAGCGCTCGTGACCAGATTCCCTCTTGGATAGAACAGGACCGTGTCTGGGCAGTAGCATCTTTGAAGGTATAAATCATGTGGTCTGTTGAATTTAAATTTATAGAAGTTTGGTTTTGGCAGATAGCAATTTGGACTCGAATACTCAGATATGTATTTGTCAGATCAAAAGATTTTGTTGTTTTAAGCTGTTTTTTCTATCTTCCAGAAACCATGGCTTAATATATATTCACCTAAAAAAAAAAAAAAGGTGTTGTTTGTTTTTATTTTAATCTCATTTTTCTGAGTCTTTTTCATGAACATTTCTACCCCATCTAACAATGATTTCAATGCATGTGAGTGAACCTGTCATCTTACTGAGACTAGAAAATACTCTAAATCTATCCAAGTTCTACAATTTTTATAGATAGGTAGAAGAAAAATTACAAACAGTATTTAGTTGTATATTTCACTTATGTAATGACTTTCATAAATCACTTTGTATTGTATTAAAAGCCATAGACTGTTAATTCAGAAATTAATATTCTCCTCATCAGATTTCTCTGTACATCTTTAAAAGTGTTTCAGAGTTTGTGATTGCTCAGATTGAACTAAAAAACTTCATTGCATTGGTTCCTCCTACCACAGTCAATGCTGAAATCCTCTGATCCTGAGTGGAACTTAAGGAAAATACTAGTCCTGAAATTCTGTCTTAGCCTCTTCTCCTCCTGCATGTAGCTCAGCAACAAGAAAAAACCTTGACTGGTCTTTGGCAAGGACTTTTTTGCTAAACCCGGAGTTCACTATTTAATTTCTTTTCAATCAGGAGTCAGGAACAATCACAATAATGGTGTAGCAAGCATAAAAGTTAGAGGTTTAAACAAACAAACAAACAGAAATTGAGTAACTGAGTGAATCAATAGCATGCACTGATAGCAAACCATTACTGATAGCAGGTAGCAGATCATCATTAGAGGAAATGACTTAAAGGTAAAGCCCAAAGTTTAAACCTTGAGGTTTAAAACTAAAATTATAGTGCAAATACAGATTTAGTCTTTCCAGGGAATAGGTAAACAAGTGGTCAATTTTAAAATGTGCTCCTTTCTCCTGTAGCTCCAAAGATAAAATTGAATTTTGTGATTTGCACCGTAGTGGTCATACTGATATTTGGAAAGAAATTAAAATATACAACGTGCAAATAGCTATCCTTCTTTACAGTTAAATCTATACTATTTGTTTTGTAGGTTTCTCTCCCAGGTCTCTATCAGACACTTTGCTTGGAGGATGAAAGTCTGTGGCGGACTTTTTCTCAGAGCTCTGTATGTGAACAAGACTTTCCATCTCCTGTTGTAAAACGGATTTCCTTGTTTCAGCAGGTAATCTTTCCATTCATAATATTAATTATGAATTCAGCAGTGAAAGTAAATTTTACATCCAGGCCTGGTTGAATTACAAGCAGTGACAGTATCTACACTGTCTTACAGTGTAACTTTTTTTTAAATCGAAGAATTTTTTTTTTTTTTACTATAGTGCATATTATTTCTCTGTTATCTGAGTCTTTTTAGTGTTAATATATAAGCTGCAACTGAGTATGCCCTCTAAGGTAACAAGTTTTTTAGAAATATACATGGAATCAGTTTTATGAATAGGTATTAAAATTCTTTCATGGTTGCTTTCTTACTGCTGGATGTCAGCTTTTTGAGCATCTTCATCACTAAATGTGTGAACTCACACATCTGACAAAAAATGCAGTAGCAGCCTCTGCTTCTTTAGAATAGGAGGCATGAAAAATGACTTCTGAAAACCTGGTAATAAAAAACTCACCAAGAATATGGGAAAGGCAAGTTCCTTCCTCAACCTGAGGGTCCTTTTCGTCTGGAAGAGAAAAATATAATCACTTTTGTGTTTATGGAAAAAAGGATGTTTTTACTTACTTTCAAATGATGCTATGATTTTTCTTTTGAAGTTACTTTACATGAAAACATCCAGAGAAACGATGGGGTATTAGACAATGTAATTTTATGTTGATTGGCTCTTAGCTATTGTCTATTTGGAGTTTTTTGTAGAAGAGGAAAATTTCTGAAATAGCATGCATTTAATTAAGGAACAAACCATTTTGGAAAGGAATTTGTCTGAGTCATATTTGATTCAATGAAATGCTGAAGAGCACTTCTTATGTATGCAGTGTGTTGTCAGAAAATGTCTGCGTTTATAGGAAAGTAAATCTGGAATGATCAGCGCATCTTGTTTCTTGTACAGAAAGTATTAAGAATGTTTCTGTTTATGAAATATATTGAAACTACGTTGTTATATTCATGTGCCACTCATAAATTAGTTTGAATTGAAACCAGAAATATTTCTAATCCAAGTAGGACATTGCTGTCTATATATGTGCATAGAATTTAGATACTCATAAAAAGCTAAGTATGCTTTCTGTCATTCTAGCTACCCACATAGCTACTTTTCTTCTAAAACATTGTAGAAAAGTTTGTAGCTTACAAGCAGACATTAGGTATAGATCTATCTTCTGATTCTATTGATAGAACAAGCTACTTACAAAAGAACAATTAAGTAGATTGTCTTGGAAAGCAATGGTCAGATAGCTCTATTTATTCAGAGGAAATAACTTTGTTCTGAAGATAAATTCAAAGAATTCATCCTTCTTAGAAGAGTCTTGCATTTTAAGTTGTCATTATATACTTTTATCTCCCCTGGGTATATTTTATTTCAAGGTACTTGTGGTCCAGGCTGTCAGACCAGATAGACTACAGAGTGCCATGGCTCTTTTTGCATGTAAAACCCTAGGTAAGTTAATTTTTCACCAGGGTATTTCTGCACAACAATTAAATAACTTTTTTGTCCTCTTTTATTTTATAGTTCTTACGGAATCCCTAAACTTTAGCATATCAAAATATGCTCTAAATGGGTTTACAGATTTTGTTCTTGTAAAATATTCTTAAAAGTGCTTGTAAAATGGTTTGGTTTATTCTGCATAGTGATTGAAAATATAATCAAAAGATCTGTCAAATTCTTGTAATTAATTCTTGAATACTGGAGTAATTAAGAAAGGAAGACAAGTGGTTTTCTCACCTTTTACCTATATTTTGAAATGTATAGATGAAGAGGGAGTAAAATAATTTCTTTTAAAGTTCATAAGAATTTTCTATGAATGTATTTTGTATCACCTGAAGAATGCTTATTTCTTTATTTTACATACTATACAGAAATGCACCATGTTAACAGCCTTTCAGTACTTAAGGGGCCCACAAGAAAACTGGAGCTGGACTTTTTACAAGAGCATGTAGTAACAAGAAAAAGGGAAACAACTTCAAACTGAAAGAGAGGAAATTTAGATTAGATATTAGGATGAAATTTTTTCCTGCAAGGGTAGTGAGGCACTGGAACAGATTGCCCAGAGAAATTGTGGATGCCCTATCCCTGGAAGTGTTCAAGGCCAGGCTGAGCAACTTGGTCTAGTGAAAAGTGCCCCTGCCCATGGCAGGGGGTTGGAATGAGGTGATCTTTGAGGTCCCAATACAAACCATTCCATGATTCTATGGTACAAATTATATAGTATAGTTCTGAGTGCAACATACAATAGCTCAAGGAAGTGTGTATTGCATCTTTTCGTAGTTGTGGCATCGATCTCACTGATTTGGGCTCTTCTGTCTTACTGTGTGCTGTGATTTCCTATTTCACCCCGTGCTTCACTGGTTAAATGCCAGTCTAAATATGCATGAAAATACGTACTTAACACTATTTAGTTTATGCTACACATTCATGTATCTTTGGGCTCATGTATAAATACCTTGCCTATACAAGGTCAACATTCTAGACATTTAAGTTGTATATTAAAACAAATAATAGATGTATTATATGTAATCATTGTACCAAGAACTGCGGAAGTTGAATAATTAAGGCTCTCAGAGCATTAAGGAGAGAAGTTCTGCATGTGGATATATACACTGCAATTAGTCTTAGCAAATAGCATAGCTTTCCCTTCCACTCCTCTTTTTTTATGCTTTCCTCAAGACTACACTAAATAAAAGACTGCAGTTTGTCAAGCTGGAAATCCAGAAATATTTTTCTTCTCAATATGTTGTAAAGTTTTTCTACCCTTCTGCCTGCATATTGTAAGGGTTTTTTCTTCATTTTAAAACCAGTTTTATGGTGTCTGCTGAACAGAACCCTTGACAGCCAGATGAGCTCTAAAGTGGATAAGGAAGTACTCCATCATGTGTAGTCACTTTATTTCCGTTGTAATTTTAATTCTAATTCTAGGAATAAAAGAATTATCTCCATTGCCTCCGAACATGAAGCGTCTGTATAAAGAGACACTGGAAATTGAGCCCATCTTGATAATAATTTCTCCTGGTGCTGATCCTTCTCAAGAATTACAGGAACTTGCCAGTGTTGAAAGAAATACTGAGTGCTACCATCAGGTCAGTCTTAGGGAAGTGTAGTGTTTAAAAACCACAATGTGTAAAATTTTGCTGTAGTAGTATCTATTTCACTTCATTGTCCAAGCAAGTTAGTAAGTAAAATCATAGTTTGGTTCTATGGCGTTTTGTTGTTCCCACCTGTCTTGACACTAACTTCTCATTCCATTGGCAAAATGGGCCAGAGGAGAGACACACATGTCATGCTCACAGAAGCAGAATCCAAACGAGAGACATTCCTCCAGTGTGGAGAAGGAAAAAATGGGAAGATGGATGGAAAAGAACAGAAGAGGCTGAGAATTGTTATACATGCTGCAGCATTCTCTTTTAGAGTGGAGTAATTCAAACAAACAAAACCCAGTAAAAACTAGACTTCATCATTTCCTCTGCTTATAGGATTTGCACATTTCTTTCTTCAACAGAAAACATAAACTGGGTGTTCAGTATTTGGGAATACTTAGGTACTTCGTAAAATTCTGTAAATACTTTGAGAAATTTTACATCCTTGAAGGTTCCCAAGAGTCCACTGGACAAAGCCCTTAGCTCCTGATTTGATCTTTTGTACCTGGCCCTACTTTGAGCAGGAGATTGCTCTAGATACCTTCCAGGATCCATTCCAATTCAAATTATTGTGTGAATCAAGTGGTTTCCTAATATTCCCAATACACAGTACCAATATGCTGTATAACTTTCTGTAATATATTATTTCCTTCTGTCATTTGATAGAAGGAATAAAGGGGAGGGAAGTTGTTATCTAGCTGATCACTGGTTAGAATAGAAATGGAAAATGTCAAGTTAATGTTGCTTTTAAATAGTCCTTGAAATTGTTCCTTTCTTGGAACATAAACTGATATAATATATTTTTCCCATCAAACTGTAAAAATTTAGATCCTACTGCCATCTTATCTAGCTGTGAACATTGCGGAATGCATATTTCTTACTCTGCCACGTGGATTTTCATGTCTATCTCTAAATATCCTTTACATGTTGGACTTTCAAAATGTAGTATAGTGTGGTATTCAGTTAAGGATCAGGACTCAAAGCTAAATCATCTGAAAGTTGATGATGAAAACTAATGAGAATGTGTTACACTACTGTCATTACTTACACTAATGAGAATATTTTTTGTTATTTTTTCCTACACTTTCTCATGTAATTTAAATAGAATATAAAAGAATGTTCTTCTCTGTTGATTTATTTCTCACATGGGATAAAGAAGGGAATGCTAAACTTGTGCTGTCTGCTACTGTATTGCTGGTGACTTTCAGTTGTCTTGTTTTGGCTGTTTTCAATTATTTTATGATATTATGCTCACTTCTACTTAGTCATAGTACCAAGGCAAGACTTTTCACATTGGCTAAGACCTCTTTATTTTCAACTTGCTTGGTTCAGGGTTTTTTGTTTCGTATATCTTCCAAATAGATTGTGAGGTAGAACTAATATGGTACTATAAAAAGTGAAGAAAGGAGTATATGTTACACTATTCATATATCTCAACTGAAAAAAGAGCAGCCTCAGTTTTTCACTTGTCTTAATATAAAATTGACAATTCCTCTTCAAATGAAATGCTCCTAACTTCCAGTCAAAAGAAACTTAGTTCTTAGAAACATTTATCTCTTATTTTTGCAGTTCTGCAGTAATGCAGTTTAGTCATTGATATTTAAATTACTTTTTTACTTCCCAGGGAATACGTCACCAAATGATGTATGGTTTTTTCCATTAGAATGTTGTTTGTACAGAAACTGGCTAGATAAGTTGCAAAGAAGAACTTGTTTCCCTTAATTTTTTCCTTACTTTAGTAACCTGTCACATTAGAGAAAATTCTGGTTATCTTTAGCATTCGTTTTTTTAATGCATGTATCCTAACTTGAAAACATGATTTTGTATTTAACTGTTAAATGAGGTATGAGGGATTCTTGATACAGCTGTCTCTGCCATTTCAGATCGCCATGGGCCAGGGCCAAGCTGACCTGGCTATTCAAACTTTAAGAGAATGTGCTCAGAATGGAGAATGGCTGTGTTTGAAGAACCTGCATCTTGTTACATCTTGGCTTCCTGTATTGGAAAAGGTGAGGGTGAATAGGGAAGATGATACAGGAAACCAGACAATATTAGTATGCAACATTTCTGAAGCATTTCAGCCATTTCCATGGTAGTGTTTAAAACGGAAGTTTAAAAATGTATGTTGTGGTTTTTTCACTCGTGAATAAGGTGAAATACTTCAGATCTAAGCATCTCTCTTCTTTGTGTGTGTGCTTTAATTTTCATACAATGTAGAGTATTTCTACCACAATGAGTGAGTAAATGTTTCAGTTAGAACTTCTGTTATTTTATGGGATACTGCCCATGTTTTTTCATGAGCTATGAATCTATGTATGCTTGAATTTAAATTTTTCCCCCTTAGTTCTACGACTTTCTTTTTGGTAGTTCATTTTTTTTGAAGTGCAGACTCAGGCTGAGTCACTAGGAGGTTTTTGCTAATTTGAAATTAAAATGTCTCATATTTTATAGAAACACACACTTATGGCATATAAAATCACTAACTTGCTGACTAAAATTGATTTTATATGATATACTTTTCATGTGCATCACCATGAAATCCTCAAAACAAATAAAGGCAGAAGAAAATCATGGAGTTCCTTCAACAGTTACTAAAGTCTTAATTTTCCAGTTTTCAATGATTTCTGTAAAGCATAGTCCATAGCATGGATGTGAGTTTGGAGTCTGTCATCTGTCTAGCAGTAACCATGTGGCACGTACCTTCAGCATTCCTATAATCCATTCTGAAAAAATGGAAAGGCAAAGCAAGATAACACTGACGTGTGTCATGTAGTCTGAACAAGACAGTCAACGGTAATGAAATGTTTGTAAGCTCCCTGCTGAATACAAAATTTCAGATCTTTTAAGTATTAAAATATGGATATGTGTCAGGAGGTTCTTACTCTTTCCACATGAACATAATACTGAATGTGTTAAACTTCTTGCTGAGCCTAATATAGACTAAGATTTGCTGATATTTGACTCTGCACATCCCCTTGCCTGTTTTGCATACCATTAGCAAGTGTGAAGCTATGTAATTCTTATATTTGAACATCCTCTTAAGAGACTGCTGCATATTCATAAGTCAGTTCCATCCAGGTACAGAAATTCAGTTGTCACAGTCTTTGAATATCGTCCCAAGTGTACCATAGTGAGGTAGAAATTAATATAGCTATACTGGGGTTGAAAGTCATTGAGATCTGTTGTTGATATGCTGCCCACATTGCAAGCATTTATCATTTCTGATGTAGCCTTCTGGTCTTACTGTACTTCTAAGAAGTAAAGAACTGCTCTATATTTTTATTTCCTGAATTTAGTATCTAAGAGAAAGGTGCAAATATTTTGACACAGCTGAGATGAAGTTCAAATTTGAGCACAGCAATGATACAGAATGTGTGAAGACAACACATCTTGAACTATAACCTTATGTGTATAAGCAACTGTTGATTTTTTAGATAAACCTAACTTTCTAATCCAGGATATTATAATTTTGTAATTACTGTTCTATGTATAAAAAACCCTGATCACCTCAAAGTCTACTTCAATATATAACATCTCTTTAATAGGAACTGAACACGTTACATCCTCAACCAAACTTTCGTCTTTGGCTTACCACAGAAGTTCATCCAAAATTTACTCCGATTTTGCTTCAGTCAAGTCTGAAAATAACTTACGAAGTAAGATCTGTTTGGAAAGCTTTTGTTAGATTCTTATATTGAATCAACCTTGATGTATAGTGAACTATATGTTTAGATAGAATAACTGGTTTTACCTTATATTTCAATTATATGTAATACAAAAAACCATGAGTTTACCTTAAAAGATGATTTTTTTCCTAGATGATTTTCCAGTTGAAAGTATGAACTGAAAATAAGTTTTCCTAGGAGAAGTAGTTCTATTTTGTGCTCCAGATTCTTTTGTGCATTTAATAAGTTTTTCTTGAAAACAAAAATCAACACAGGTGTTGTTACACACATGGAAAAACAAGGAATTTCTCCTTGATGAATATGCTCATCTGAAGATCATAGAATCCCACTTTCTCTTCCTTATTTTCCTTTTTTACCCTGTAGATTTATATTCACTGTAAGTATTATATTCACTTTCAACAAAAATGGCTCTCCTCCCATGCAGCAGAACATACAATTAAAATCCTTTACTCAAAATTGACACCTTTGCATTTGAAATGGCTCAGCTTAAGGAATAACTGGGACCATGTTCCTCCAGTTCATTGGAAAGTAGTCTAATCATGAATGCACTTAAGCAGTAATGTCCAATATGGAAATCATTAGTAGGAGTGCTCCTAAGTCTTCCACCCATAATGGAGTGTGGAGATTTTGCCTGCAGCTAATCCAGGAAACGGTTACCTTTTAGAATCCAGTATTGCTGGCTTTCAAGAAGCTGAAATAGTTACACTTTTACATTGACTGCAGGTAGTTTAAAGGTTTTGCAGTACCTTCTTGTGTATATTGAGGTCTTCAATGGTACAGAAACAGCAGGACTGTGTGACTCATTCCACTACCTTTGGAATAATTGGAACTTTGCACAAATGCAATATTCTAAATAATTTTCTTTCCTTTCCAATTGCAGTAAATATTTTGTTGCCATGGAAGAACACTGATAGGCAATGACTTGTCAAATAATATTTGATTATTATATGGTTGTAGTATGTTCCAATGTATGTAGAATGTTACCAATGAAGATACAGATATTAAAAAAGTCAACTTACTGCAGTAGTTTGCAATTATTTGTCAGAAGCAACAATGATAACCTTATGGAAACAATAACAGCCATTTTTCAAAAGAAAGAAAGAAAAACATTTTTAGAAACACAAAACTGTAATTTAAATATATTTAAAATTTATGTTTGCCTTCAGACCTGCGAATAATTTGGGAATGACTGAGTATTCAGTTGTTTTTATTTTTAAGCACTGTAATTTCAGTTATTGCCTACACCTTAAATGCAGTTATTTCTAGTGATTGTGAACAGTACCTAACAATAAATCTGAGAACTGGCATTTTATCATACATATATGCCATATTTATATGCTAGCTAACTGAGTGTGGGGATGGCATAAGGCAATTTGACATCACAGAAGTAATTGGTAGCTGAGGTTGTAAAATCAGAAAAAAAGTTCTTTTGGTTGAAAACAATTGAATTTACTTTATGCTGATATATTTTGATACACTACTATGCTTTCACTAAGTTCTTTGAGTGTAGTACAGTCCTGTAAGTTGGTCCTGGTTACCTGACTACCATTTTCTTCAGTACGTTGAAGTTACTTTCACTATAGAATCGTTCTGTTGTTATGCCACTTATTACAAACATTTTTTTTTCTTGTTAAATTTTATTCTATTAAGTACTGTAGGTCATTTCATTAAGTTACAAATTCCAGGTTATAATCTAAGAAAATAGTACATAAAAATACCAGGTTTTCTGTCTAGAACAGCGTTTTTCCTTCCAATGCAGGCACCTCCAGGCCTCAAAAAAAATCTCTTGCGTACTTATGAATCTTGGACACCGGAGCAAATCAACAAAAAGGGAAATTTGTCAAGAGCACATTCTCTCTTTTGTTTAGCATGGTTTCATGCTGTATGCCAAGAAAGAAGAAATTATATCCCTCAGGTAATGTTTTATTTGCTATCTTTTAAAAAATTGGCCCATTCATTACCTTTTATTCTTGGAAGTATTTTTCATCATGTACATGTTGGGTCATATTCAGAAATGAGAAAAACTTGGATATTTCTGGTGCCTGCCTTTATTGTCTCTGAGTTCATTGCAAAATAAGTTCCTGGTAACCTCAGTTCCTGTCCCTCTGAAAATTGCTTCTGCCTGCATGGGGTTATTTTGTGATTCATGTACTGAGTGATGCTGCTACAGAAGTGTGGAAAAGATTCTGTGAATCCTGTTTGCTTGGGACAGGCAAAAAACCACAACTGAATAAAAGACATGAGAAAGGAGATACCGAAGGGAAAGAGGAGATGACATTGTCTGTATTTTCCTCATACAAACTCCTTCAAGGAGAAGGAAGAACAAGGAAAATCATTAATTTCTTGCAAGCATTATGGTTTTCAGAGATGTGTTTTTTCCTTAGCTGAATTTTTGATTAAAGCCCCTGGCTGCAAGGGGCTTAAATTTAATAGACTGAAAAACCCACCAAACAGCAAACCACTTTATATCTTGCTTATTTTATTCTGTTAACACTAGATAGGAAATTACTGTGTCATCTGAAGGATTTGATCTGGCATGGTCTGGAATGTTTGAGAGTTTTTTGCTAGTTTTGACTTCGTGATTTTTTAAGGTTGTTTGCTATTTGCAGTAACAGGCTTTTAAATATGGTGTTCAAGAAGTACAGTAGATGAAAATATTTAAAGTATTAAACTGACATATGAATTATCCTTTGTTCTTGTTCCACTTCATGTTCATTTGGACAGTTTTTCAAGTAACACAAGATAGGATTGGTACTGTCTTTAATTCCACTGCACAAATGTGCAGACAGTGATGGATTTATATTTCAAGATTACCAGTTTCTAACATTGATGGACTGTAGTTAATCTCAAGTAGAAGCTCTTGTTTTTTATAATGAATTTTGAATTGTTTTGGGTTCATGTACAGATCTGTCCAAAAACCCCAACATGGATTCTGTTAGGAGTATCTTTCCAGAATATGACCTTCATGGTGGCTGGCTGATAGTTTTTTGTGATCTGTGGAGCAGCTCTAGTCTTGACCTCAGGCTGTATTCATCTCTCTGGACATGTGCATGTTGCTGACACATTTGCATTTCTCTTCATGAATCATATGCACTGTTGCTATGATATCATCCATATGCAAAGTACACTGTGAAAAGATAGAGCAACAGGACATACCTTTGAGATCCTGATTTCCTAAACGATTTGTCATGTATCAATATTTATTTATACTTATCCATTTACACTGAAAGCTTTTTTTTAGAATTACATACACAGAATGCATTCCTGCTACATTAAGATTAATGCCCCAAGAACAAAAAAGAGGTAAAAACCTGCAAATGATTAAAATATACATATGGTGGTCAGAATTTTTTTGGTAATAGTAGCAGTAATTTATAATTTTTTTGGTCAGATGAGAAGTGACATGAATTAAGGAGTGAGGTTATGAGAATATATTAAAGACCATTGAAAGGATCAGTCCCATTTATGAAAATACTATCTGTATACAGAAATACAAAAAGGCCCTCAGAAATAAAAAATTGTAATTCAGTGCATTATCTAGTTGCACATGTTAGCAAGTTTTAGTTGAAGTAATATTGATAGGAAATAAAATAACCTTAAGTTTATATTTTTCATACACAATGGATTCTGGGTTTTGTAAGTATATAAAATTAAATGCAGTGTTCCAACTGAATTCTTTTTATACTACCTCTATTGAATGTTTCAAAGAATTCATTTTAGAGGACACAGGTTGTTTCTTTTTTCATTAAGTATTATACAGCATTCAGTAACCACATGATACTAGTGTTTTACTTCATGATCATCATTGTGTGACTAAATTCTTTGGATTTCTTTTCGTGGCAGGGTTGGACCAAGTTTTATGAATTTTCTTTGTCTGATCTACGTGCTGGTTTTGACATTATTGATAGACTCTTTGAGGGTAAGTCACTTCTTAAGGAAAGTCCCATTAGTAGGGATGTTGCATGGAGAGCTTTTACTCTCTATAACACTCATATAAAAGCTCTGTAGAGCTCATTGTCAGTAAGCAAAACTAGAAAAACAGGGTGAATCATAAATCCATTTCTGACTGATTGGACAAACCAATAATTCTTGGTGCCCAGGGAGTATGCTGCTCAGCTTCTTGAGTCCAGAGGAAGAAATAGGAAATACAGGGCTGCCTGTAAGATGAAATCTTGTGTCTCCATTCCTTTCCACTGTGAATTCTCCTAAATATTGAATAAATTAATTGAACATAAAAGAATTCTTCGTATTGCAACTCAGTATTATATAGACTCCACTTCATTGTTCTGTTAACCAGTGTAGGAATTTCTAATATTATAATGTGGTAAAGGTAATTTTTTTTAACTCCTTACATTTTGTACAATTTCAAAGTAAAGTTAGGAACTGCTGTGTAGAGAGAATTTACAATCATTGACTTAAATGGGATTTGTGGATGGTTAGTACTTCTGAAATTAGATCTTAGTTGTGCAAACTTAAACCACACTGTGAGGTAAAGAGATTGAATCATTAACTGTCAATGATAATCATTAATTATTACTGTGAAAATATCTTTTCTTGTGAAGGAATGATTGAAGCATTAGGAAACAACAGTTACCATCAGTAAGCCCCTACTTAAAGTAATGCCACTTCCCTCTTTCAGCAGACTTTAGGGAGTACCTTTCTGATCAAGCTTTCACCTGCTCATGAAAGCTAATAGGATACAAGTAGATCATTGTCCCATGTAGTTATTTTGGTTAACTATGATATAATGGAGAAAAAATAACTTATTTTGAACTTGTGGGATATAGCTGGGTCAGAGTACCGTAACATCAATCTGACCAGGAAATTATTATTAACATGCTTAAATTTATGTGCTATGTTGTGTGATTCATAATGATTTGCAAAGTGTCTATCCTGGACCTGTTTGTGTTTGAAAGATGACATTTCCAATAATCTCACCTATATGGAGCATGATCTGCTTTTGGTTTAATCAGTCACTTTATATTATGAAATCAGATGGTACTGTGGTAGAAAATAGTGTATAAAATTTTATTTATGACAAAGGAGCACAAAATTAAAGTTTTAATAGCATAATTTCTGAAATGCGTATCACTAATTAGTTCAAAAAGCACTTCAAGTCTAAAGCCAGATTTCTAATCATTCATTTGCAACACACTAAGTCTGTGTTTTTTCAATGATAAATACAAACTCTTTGAAGTTTCTGCAGCTTTTACTATTTGATCATATAGAAGAACAGTTAAAATTAATTATTTGATGTGTTCATCTCTTTTTTTTTTACTCGGAAGAGCTGCAGTGACAAGAAGAAATGCTTATAATGCAGTGCTATTCAGTGATACAAAACTAATGCTAATTAATGAATTCATAGGTTCCAAAGATTTTCAGTGGGAATTTGTTCATGGCTTGTTTGAAAGTGCAATTTATGGAGGTCGTGTAGACAATTACTTTGATATGAGGGTTCTTCGGTCCTACTTGGAGCAGCTTTTCAATTCCCGAATCATTGGCAGTTTAAATGCCAGAGGCAAGAAGAGGAGTACTTTCCCATGTTCCATCTCTTTGCCAAATTCCTGCAGTATTTTGGTAGGTATACATCTTCTATCACCTAATAAATAATTTAGTTTCAAGCATTGTTCTTGAAATATTTTCACAAAGAAAACCAAAATTACAATCCCAAGGATATCTTTTTTTCTTCAGAAAATGATCTCTTTTGTGTGGAGCATTACCTCTGTCAGTTCACTATTCTTTTTTATGATCTCTGATTGGACTGTGGTGCAGAGCAGCCTAGCTATGAAGAGTTGAGTAAAAGAAATTGGTTTAATTTATAAAAAAGATATAATTATGTTTTTATACAATTAGTATATTAACATAACAGTAGTTTTTTAAAGACTGCTAAATATTCCTACAAGTTCTGGATGAAAGAGGGAAATCTGGTTATACCTTCTTGTTTCCAAAATAATATCAGCATTTTGACAATCTGTTAACGTGCTGTGGAGGATATATGACATTTTATTTGGTGATAAATATGGATTCTGATGTTCCTTCAGTATTTCTTTAGTGTAAAATAGAGGGAATTCAACAGTCTAAACAACTGATCTCTCCCTGTCCTTTCACAATATAATTATTGTTGTTACTGTGATTAAGGTTCATTTGCATTCTAATGGACTCCATACTAGACCTCTAATGTGAACAGATATAAATGATATTATCTCAGTTAAAGTAAATTGCTATGATTTGACATTCTTTACCTGGATTGTGACGGCTCAGGTTTGGGNCACCCATTATTTTTTATTTTCTATAGATGTACTGAGTTAATATCATAAAAACAGAATAATGGATAAACAAACCAGGCTGGTCTCTTGTCTTGTAGATGATATGGTCAATTACATGAACCTTTTTTCCTAGCCTGCACAGCATTTAATATCTCTCAATATCTTATGCAATTATGTATGTAAGAATTTATAGTTCTGTGTCTTCAAGTAGTATTTCCTCAGCATCTGATGTAGAGTTCTGCTACTGTTGTTACCTCTGAAGTAGATTCCATGTTGAGTTGTGCATATCCAGCATATGCTCCTGCCAGCAAAGACAAAATGCATGTGGCACATATGCAATGGGTTGCAGCCAGACTTTCAGACAGTAAATATTTTTGCCTTTAAATGAAAGGCAAAATTTGCCACAATGAAAGAGATGTCCAGCACCATGAGTCTACCTTAGTCTGCAAGGCCTCTGTCTGTTTTGTGCAAGAGAACATCGCTAGTGACTATTACACTGTAACCACAATTAATGCTATCCTGCATCTTCAGTGATTGTGCAAACCTATTTTTCCCTCAACTTCTTCACTTGCTTTGAGTGAATATTTTCAAAGATTCAAATAGAAGTGAGTGCTCTTAATTTTATAAATATGTATTATACTCTTTTTAGAATTCCAAATGCCACACTATCTTTTTTTCTGTATTGTCATTAATCTTACCTTTAAGTTTACAACAGAAGTATTGTATCTACTTTTCAGGGACAGTCTTGGCATATTTTTGTTTTCATTTGGTAGCATCACTGTAATCAGAATTGCATTTTGCTCTTTTAGAGTGGAAATGTTATATAAAAGAAGATAGTTCTGATAAATAAAATGAAGAAATGTATAAATAAAACTACCATAATATGTCATGTCTTATATACTTATTTTAACCTTTGTGTTGTGCTGTGCACTTAATGAAATTCTTTTCAGCATATGCTGTTAATTTTCATGAGCAGAATAAAGAGTTCCCTGTGTTCTGTCTGTTCTTCTAATGCAGGATTATCGTAATATTATTGAAAGCCTTCCAGAAGATGATAAACCTGACTTTTTTGGCCTGCCAGCTAATATTGCTCGTTCATCACAGCGTATCATCAGTTCCCAGGTAAAGTTAGCATTTTTCATTGACCTCTCAATCTTTTCTGCAGCCATTACAAGCTGAAGAACCCAACCACCCATTCATAAATGCTGTTTCCATAAGAAAGTCAGAGTAAGTGGATGTATATTTTAATATGTTGACTTTTATCTGTAGAATATTTTAATACAGCAACACTTAGTCTTTAGTTACAAGAGTATTCATTTAGAACTTAAATAAACAGATAATTATTGAAAAAGTTTCCAATAGTATAATTCAGTTCACGTTGAAGAGTGGTATAGTAGTTCTATACATAGAGTATGGGTAAGATTTTATGCTTTTGATGAAATAGAAATTCTGAAGAATTTTTCCTGAAAGTCCAGAATTCTTCCAGTTAGTCAAAAAATTCCATTCCAATTAGAAATGTGACTTTTTAAGTGAAGTCTGGATAAGAGCACACAATTACTGTTTAAGTGCAGTTAAACAGTACAAATCTTTTAAATACTCATTAGCATATTTTATTTGATTGGTAAATTAATTGTGTCAGATAACATGAAAGTTGATAGATTTGAGAATCTTGAATCAGACCTGTGAAGCAAATTGTTCCCTATATCAAGGTTCTCTTCAATTTTCTGCCCAGCCCTGGTGTGCTATCTTATGTACGGACAAGTTACAGAGGGAAAAAAATTAAATCATAGAATCATGGGGTGGAAGAAACTTCAGTGATCATCTGGTCCAATCTTTCTTGACAAAAGCAGTTG
The DNA here is from genome assembly GCA_013397195.1 of Hylia prasina. Taxonomy (NCBI): domain Eukaryota; kingdom Metazoa; phylum Chordata; class Aves; order Passeriformes; family Sylviidae; genus Hylia; species Hylia prasina. The sequence continues at coordinate 188,989 of VYXD01016269.1, forward strand.
GAAGTTTCCTATAACTGGAATTTCCTCTGAATTCAAGACTAAGAATTACAGTTTTTGAAAGAAGTATCTAATTGTTTGTTCACAGTCACTTAAAAAGTGCTCCAAGCAGAAATTTCCTGTTGGTGTAAGACCTCAGATCTACTGAAAAAAAAAAGAAAAGCCTTTGAGAATTGCATTTGTTGCCTATTAAATATAATACTGGTAAATTTGTTTAAATATTTCTGTTCACTTAAATCCATAGTTGTATTGTCAAACTATTTGTGATTTCTTTAGAACATGAAAACGTAAAGATATGTAAAGACAAATCAGTAGGATGAAGGTGCATATGGTAATAGGATGAACTCAAGAACTTGTCTATTACAAAGTTAATACATGATTCGAGATTCAATGTAGATCTCTCTGATTTTGTCTTAAAATCATTTACATAAACATCCATTTAGATGATTTTGTTCCTTTCAGATTCACTGTAGACTGCTGCTTATTTTTTATTTCAGCTGTGCTTTCGTAACTTGTTAAAATCAGCAGCTGTTAAAATTGCTAATATTTGGAAATCAGGATAGACTCACTGTTCCTGTGTGAAGGGAAATAGATAATGAGTGCATTTACATGTAAACTCACACTCTGCTGAACTGGTATGCCATAGCATTGATTATAAGCTATAAACTATGGGTTGTAATCTTGAAAATGAGAAACTGCTCTAGTTAAAATTCTGTGAGATGATTTTTTTGTCATATGAGATATTTTCTCATCCTTCCAATAGTATTTTGCAGTATTTCCTTAAGTCTTAGGCAATTTAAATAACATAAATGTGAGATTTTCCTTAAACTGTGCTTCTCCCTCACTGTGAATCCTACTCCCTTTCCATTTCTGACAGTTTGGCAGCTGTTTTAGATCCATAGGTGATCCCATGGTTCACAACTGGAAATTCAGTGGTTGTTTTCTAAGAGGAGTGTTTCTCAGAAATCCATTACTAAGCTAAAGCAAAGCAAAGGTGAATGAACAATGGTAGTCAGAAATCAGCTGCTACCAGCTCAGCCACCATGTCTCTAGCATCAGAAAGGTGAAATGTAATACCATGTCCACTACCTCACTGATTCTGTAGCCTTTCTATGAATATTATTAATTTTTCATGCCTAGAAGCGATATCTTGTGTTGCTGCAGCAGCACAGTGCAGCATTCCGAAGTCATGCAGATATCTGTTCTGCAACCTGTGCATTGCTAGTGTTTGGGTAAATCTAAAACATGAATAAAAAGAAAGGATATTTTTTCAGAAATTTTACAATTGTTGCCTATATTCACAGCTTCTTATCAGCAGGGAACTTTTCTAATTTAAAAGCTGAATATTGCTACCAGTATTATTTTTACATTGGCAATTACTAATTGATTTATTAGAAATTATGTCTTGCAATGTTCTGTAGGGTAATTCAGAGAGTATTAATATTCAATGCATACTGGTAAAATCCTTTCTTAAAAAATTTACTTAAAAACACTTGATCTTTTTAGAAGCATGACAGGGGTTTTTTTCTGAATTATGTGCTTAGTTGCTCTAAGTAGATAAAGATAAATAAATTTTTAGAGCCTGGATTTCTAAAGTTCACCGTCTCTCTTTGTTTCTGCCTTACCTGATGTTAGAACAAGCCTTTGACGCATCCCTTTTATTGAATGTGGTTGTGAATAATCTCACATCTCTTGCTATGTTCTTTTTGCAGAGCAGTGCATTAAAATAGAAAAAAAAAAACCCACTGACAGTGCAGCTGCAGGAGTCAGTATACTTCACCCTACCTGTTTTACACCAGTAGTGATTTTCTGTACTGCAACTCAGTTTCCTCATACTCAACAGCAGTCCTTACAATTTAGTTACAGTCATGCTCCTTTCTTTTGGTCTGATAAACACTGTATTTTGCCTGCATATTGGCCCATATTCAGGTGGTCCAGTCTCCCAGTCTAAGTTATAACCAATGATTAGAGCAATCAGAATATGTGGAGGTTTCCTTTAAGCTTCCTGTGCAATGAGAAGAGTCTGTAATTTTGGTATCTCTCCAGTGACCTTCTTGCAAAGTGGGTTTTGGTGCCATCTCTTACTCTTTGTTCTGTGCTTTTATGAATGCTTATCCACAAATCTCATCCTTCATTAAAATTGTAGTAGAACTATACATAAATGTCATCATCAGAATAAAAATGGAGTTTTGACAGACTGAAACAGACAGACCTGCATATGTATTTTTAAACCTTGGAAAAGCAATAAGAGCTATCCTGTTCTGTGCAGGATTTACCATACCTGCAACTAATGTGACTTCTTGCTAGTAACCACCCTAGGAGGATGAAATGAAAATGCAGAGGCATTGTTTTGTTTCCCTTCTTTGCGCAGCAGACATACTCACTGCAGGCACTCTAGAGAGTGTAGCATGTGTTGAGTGGTCCCAGCAAATCCTGCTGAACGCAAATGACTGCAGCCTGTTAGCAGTAGCTATATGTGATCACTTGACAGGGTAATCTAAACATTCTTCAAAAATACAGTAAATTACTTTGAGAAAAAATACAATCAGTAACTGGCAAGTTGCACAAGATTCTTCAAATACGACTGCCAGGGATAATGAGTATGGCTAGCATATGGTTTGCTCATTGCTAGTTTTTGTATACAATACTGTGTTTAATAATCCTAATAATATCTTCCCTCAGGAATTCAACTTTCTTTTACACATTATAATGCTTCACAGAGAGTGTCATATGAGAAAGGCTAAGTCTTAGTTAAGTTGAAGAATAAGTTGTTTTTGATATTTTTATAAATGAATGAGTACTCGTATATTATCATGCAACGATAAAGGATAGTTACAGTCTATACTTGGACAGCATCTTGATTCTTTTATGTCCACCATCCCAGTGATGGCAGAAGTAGAAGGCAAGTCTGTGGATTTGCAGTAACTTTTTATGACCTCCTGAGGTTGATTGTGCACTCATAATTGAAACTTGCTTTTTAAAGTTCATGGGGTAATGTCTCAAGTATGTGGGACCCCATGCTGGAGCAGGGAAAGAGAGTGAGAAGACAGAGACGACATGTGATGAACTGGCCACAGCCCCCATTCTTTGTTGCTCTGCACTACCTGGAGGAGGCAGAGATTTCAGGAATGAACTTGAGCCCAGGAAGAAATGAGGGATGGTGAAAAGGCGTTAGAAGATTAATTTCTCATTATCCTAATCTGATTTGATTAGAAATAAATTAAATTAATTTCCACAATACAAGTCTGTTTTGCTGGTGATGGTAACTGGTGAGTGATCTCTCCCTGTCCTTTGTTTGACCCATGAACCATTCCTTATGTTTTCTTTTCCCTGTCCACCTGGGAACAGGAGTGGTAGAACATTTTCATGCTTTGGTGGGCACCTGGTGGCCAGCCAAGGTCGACCCAATACACCTTCAAAATGGTTAAGGACATCAGAGATGTAAAATAATCCTTTCGGACTCATTGCTGAAGAGTCCCCAGACTGTAGCATCTCACTAAATTTTGAAAGAAATACTACAAAAGAAATTTATTTGTAGATTTTATATATGAATTTAAATTTTTGATCTCTGAATACTTATAACCTAAATATTACCTGGATTCCAGTTCACTTCAACTGAACTTGCTGGAAGTATTTCTCCTCCTGTATTATGTCTTTCGTAATTTTATTTGCTTTTCAGTCATGCCAGTGATACTCTGCAGTTTAGGTGGTCCAGATTTTGCAACAAAATTACTTCATTTAAGAACCTTTTTCATATGAATTTTATAGTCTCAAATAGAATCCAAATCTGTCTGTCATTTTCTGTGACAGAGTAGAGGATATAAGGTAATTTATTTTTCTCAGATTTAATTTTTTAAATTTTCCTCCTTGCTGCAAGTCACAAACTTCCCCTTTTATTTACCAGAACAGACATATTTTTTGGATAGTCACTACACATTGGCAGCAAAACTAATATAATAGAAAAAATATGTTCTAAGGGTGCTAGTCATCTAACAAAGCTTTATTTTTCTCAGAGTTAGGTGTCTAATCTAATGATTATCTAGGCTCCCTGTGTATTAGAGTCCAGCTCCAAGATAATGTATTCATACCCGCCATGGAGTGAACTATGTAGATGTGTGAAATCCTGTTTCCTTCACTGATATCTTCAGTTATTGTTTTACTATTTTTTTAAAATACCTCCTGTGTTAACACCAAATATTTAGATGTTATTCTAACATTTCCCGCAAGTCAATGGTATTTTAGAAACAGATATCGTGGAATTAGAGTTTATCTTTGAAATACACAGAGAGGTTCTGTCAGATTTTTAGTTCAGCTCTTAGAGGATATTTTGTTTAAATCCTGCTAGAAAAGGCTTCTGATATATATATTGATTCAAGCCACTTCAAATTCCCCTGACTGATATTGGAATAATTTTTTATGTGTTTTTTTTTCTTTTAAATGTTTAGACACTGTGATAGAAAAACATAAGCCAAATTAAAGCAAATTGAAATTAAAACAAAGAAACCCCCATGTAATACCCCTCAACTAGCTTCTATCATATGAACATTATCCACCTCTTCTTAGCTAGTCATCGATTTCATTTTTTGTTACTAAGGAAAGACAGGCAGCTACAGGGAATAATTTGTGCCAGTCTTAGACAGGCATCTAAAATAAAGGAATGAATCACCTTTTGGAATTACCTGTTTCTTTCCATTGAACTTTGAATCAGGCTTTGTAATAACGTCAACAGCATTTCTGAAACTCATATAATGAACATTTTAATGAGCATTTAAGATGTTGAAGAAAATAGCTGTAACTATGAGGTTGTTGCTTACTCAGAGTACAGGAGGGTTTCTTTTCTTCTGAAAACTGGACTGTTAAAAATTAGATTTTTATTAGAACAAGATTTTGAAAATAGTTGGTTTTCCATTTCTGCATTGAGTATTGTAAGGATGCAAATATAGTTGTCACACTTGCATTTCATATCTAAGTATTCAATTTCAAATTGAAAAGTTCAGGAGGAGGAAGTGAAATTTCAAGCATCCTAAAGTATTCAAGCTACAGTGCTTGTCTCAAAGACAAAAAAAGGGATTTTATTAATAAGTAGACATATTTTTTTGCAAGTTTTATTTTCCAGAGCAATGAAAGACCAACATATTTCAAATTTCATTTTTTTTTTTGTTACCAGTTTTATTTTATTCAACTGCTAAAGCAAGTGAATGGTTCCCATCATTATGCCTCCTTAGGCTAGGCTATCATTCACATTAATGGAAGAGAGTGTGCTTGTGAGCCTGACCCTGTGGGACCTGCCCACTGCCTGCCAGGGTGCTGAGGGTGCTCTCAGTCTCCTTGGTGAGATCATTGGTAAAGGTACAGGACAGAACTGGCCGCACCACTGAGCATCAGGAGCACCCCTGGTGACTGGCCAACAGCTGGATTAAGTCCCTGTCAGTGTTTGGGTGTGTTCATGTTCCTTGCATGGGCTGTTTATTTCCCAGTAGTACCTATTCCTCTGCTTCCTACACCATGCAGAGAGGCCTTAGAATACTTCAGGTTTTATGTACCATGCCTTGCTTATCTCCTCTTACACTGGGCCAATGCCCCATGTTTTCTTTGAACTTTTTTCATCTTTGTTGAAACCCATTTAGCCCCTAATTGTTTCCTACTGGTCTTATCTCCAGTTGAGCTTTGGCTTTTCTAATTTCATCTTGAATTGCCCAGGCAATTCTTTCACTGTCCTTGATTTTTCTTCTTTTTTTTTTT
>VYXD01016269.1:194776-226035 GCA_013397195.1 Hylia prasina
CCTTTTAATCCACAGAGATATTCCATGCTTACCCAATCATTTTGCTAAAAATCCTGGCATTGCTGCAAAATTAGGGGACTTGTTCTGAAGCTCATTCAAAACCAGTCTTTTATTCCCATTTTGCAACTGAAATTAATGTGCTGTCCACTCTACTGCCTGAATTTTTCCCTCTGCTTACTATACTGGATCATATTTTCCCTTTTCCTTATGGCCATTAAATCAGTGTCTTATTTCCTTAAGTCCAAAATCTTAATTCTGCAGTTTACTTCATGGCTATCCTCAGCATATATATATCAATGTAAATAATAATTTCTGCCTGCATTTGCAATGTGGGTTGTTAAATAGCACTTCAGAAATTTCCTTCTGTTAGGTCATCATTAATAATACACTTTTTTTCACATATATTTTGAAATATAAAGATGCAGAGTTGCAGGTAATGTTATTTGAGGGCTTCTGTGACTAAAAGGTAACTCGTAATTTAGGATTTTGTAAGCTGTAATTCCCATGAAAAATTTGTTGATGCAGTTCTTTGACAATGTATAAAGCTTGTATTGTTTTTCTTATTCTCAGTAAAAATCCCATTTTGTAGATCATTGCTATAAATATAAATTTATACAAAACTCCAGTAGGAGTATTTAAAAATGCCTAGAAATGATCTGTGCCTGTATTCATACTTATTTTCTTGTGAAAGGAGTTGACTGATAGCCCAGAGGGCTGTGCTGGCATTCAGTGAGGCCTGGACAGGCTGGGAAGTTGGGCAGAGGGAAAGCTAATGCAGTTCAGCAAAGGCAGATGCAGGGTCCTGCACCTGGAGAAGAATAACCCCAGGCACAGCACAGGCTGGGGGTGACCTGCTGGAGAGCAGCTCTGCAGAGAGGACCTGGGGGTCCTGGTGGACAACAAGCTGTCCCTGAGCCAGCAGTGCCCTCGTGCCCAAGAGGGCCAGATGGATCCTGGGGTGCATTAGGAAGAGCAGAGCCAGCAGGTCAGGGGAGGTGATCCTGCCCCTCTGCTCAGCCCTGGGGAGGCACATCTGGGGTGCAGTGTGCAGGTCTGGGCTCCCCAATTCAAGAAAGATGAGTAGCTACTGGAGGGGACTCGAGGGAGGACTATGATGGTGGGGGGGCTGATGCATCTCTCTTACAAGCAAAGACAGAGAATTAGGTCCTGTGTCTCCGGGAGAAGGGACAACTGAGGGATTTTATCACTGTTTACAGACATCTTAAGGGTGGATATCAAGAACTCTCTTCAGTGGTTCATTGACAGGACAAGGGACAGTGGGCACAAACTCAATCACAGGATATTCTTTCTGTCTGAAGAGAAGCTTCCTAAATATGAGGGTGACAGAAAACTGGAACAGGTTGCCAGAGAGGATGTTGTTGAATACCTCGTCTTCTGGAGATGCTGAAAACCTGTCTCGAGGTGATGCTGTGTGGCCTGCTCTGGGTGAACCTGCTTTGTCAGGGGGGTTGGACTAGATGATCTCTAGAAGTGCCTTCCTACCCCAAACATTCTGTTTTTCTGTGATTCATACCGTGACATTTCATACTCATCACAAATGGCAACTGAATCACTTGAAAACTTGAGAGATTTTTCTAGCAGAAGCTCAACATAGAGAATTAATATTCACACGTTACATCAGCACGACTTAAGAAAATTATGGTATCTGAGCAATGTTAAGTTTACAAAATCAGGCAAAATCATGTTGCTGAATTGAATACTCCCCAGGTATTAATACTAGCACAGAAATCTCACACTGAATCATTATTTTTATAGATGGGATTGCTTAAAGAGAAGCAACAATTTCTTTAGTGAAATCCATCAGAAATGAAAAGGAATAGCTAGTTGAACCTTAGTGTAGCTACTAAATACAGTATTTATTTAAAAAAACCCTCTTGCTCTTCTGTCTGTACTTGAAAATGAAAAATTTTGTAGGAAAAAGTTATCTTTCTGTAACTTTTTTATTATGTGATGGATAGTTCTCAAGTTAAAATTAATATTAAACTAATAATAAAGGACAGTGTAGAGCAATCTAGTAAAGTAGACAAGGTACAAACCAGGGTCAGGAAACATGCAGCAAATTTTGCCTCATTAAATGTAATCACAATGATCTCACTGACTTCAGTAAAACAGCGTTTTATCATTGGGTTGTTTTTTTTCCTTTTTATTTGGTTTCTGGTGTGCACTTATTTTCAGAAAGTCACTGGCTGATTTTGTACCTCTTCCTGCTATTTCTTGCATATCCTTTTACTTAGATTAAAACTGCTCTCTGTCTTACAAAAACTGTGATCAGATACGTGATTCCAGTGCTTCTTTTTGCCTTGTTTCTGAGAGCAACGGAGACAGAAGGTGTAGGGGAGGGTGTATGAGGACACTGGCAACTCTCAAATTGCTGGATAATGCTTGGGGTTTGTACATCAAGTCCCGATGGTTGTTATTACCCAGGTCAGATAAAGAAAAGTTAGGGTATGTAAGCTCAATATTGCAGTCATACATATGACTGCAGTATTTCTACTGTATATAGAATAGGTGGGCTATGGTGTGTGGTTATTTTTCAAGGTGCAGCTGCAATGATAGCTGTAGCTTCTTGAGTGTTTGTCAACAGACACAATTTTCTCTTTCGCAATCCAGCTCAACAGGACTCAGAGCATGAATTCTATATTTACTGTTCCTTCGTAATTCTAATTACGCCACATAGAGTAATATGTGTATAATTATTAAGAAGTATTTTAGTTATTGAAAAGCAATTTTTATTATTCTTGAAATTCTTACATTATTACTGTAGAGTCCAGATGAACATAAAATTATTTTCTTAAAATAATTTAGCAGTTATATAACCTTTCAGTTGTTCAGAGCATTTGATTACTGACATTTATTACATCCCACATCACAAATCCATGACTAACAGTCTCTGGTAGAAATTAATGAGTAATGTCAACCTATATTTATTATGCTGCAACTCAGAGATCTGAGTACTTAAAAGGAATTTTTGAAATACAAGGAGTATTTTAAATACACCTATGGTGATGCATGAAAGAAATGTGCTGTACCATTAATGGAGTGGAAGCCACAGTACTGTGCTCTAGCAGAAAAAGCTAGAAAACATCTCTTTACTCATTTAGTGAATCAATGTAACACTTGAAATAACCTTATTAATTCTTGTAGGATTGGTACTGTGTGTATGAAAATATATTGGTGATGCTCTGCATATGAAAAGTTGGTTCTCTTCTAAAAACAGGCTGCCGTTTTCCAGTCTCCTTAAATTTTGTCAGGGTGTGTAATTAATGTCAACCACCTCTTCTTTTAGAATCATGGTCTCCAGCTAATGTGTATCCTATGGACCTCCATGAAGTAAAACTCTCAGTTATTCTTTAGGAGAAGGTGCAACTAGGGCTTGTGCTGTCCATCCACAGCACGCTGCTGACCTTCTTCCCCTAAACCCGTGCTCTGCAGAGGGTCTTCCTGTTGTCAGAGGTATTTGACACATGATCTGCTTCTGTATTAAGGAAGCTACAGGTGTGGTCAATGCCTTTCCCACATTTACTTTGCATTTGCTTGAGAAGGCATGTATCTCTATATAGAGTCCAGCCCTACTTCAGATCCTTAATGAGTGGAAGTGCAGCTTTGAGGTGGCCTTGATGGAACAGGAGCAAGCACAGACCTGCAGTGTCTCTTACTGATTCCATGCAGTAGGAATGATTTGCTTACAAGTGCCAATAAACTACCTTCAACCTAACAGCATCCATGGATTCTATTCTTGCAGAGAGGGTAAGGGACACAGTCAGGGACTGAAAATCAGAGAGGTTTCAATGCCAGCTCAGTCTTAGGCTACTTTGTCAGCAATGAGGGAACAGCAGCCAAGCTGTGAGAAACAGTATGGAAGCACCTAGTTGTGCCAGAAGGGATGTCACACAGAAACCTGCTCCCTCTTTTGACACAGTAAAGACACAGTTGCATTGCACTGGGTTAGTACTTTCACAATATTTAACAAAGTAATTAAGCTATAGCTTCATATTTTAGTTTGTGCTGTGAAGTCTTATAAAAACAGAAATATCTCCTTGAACAGCTGTGTAAAGGGATAAATTGTTTCATTCAGAGAAATGTAGCATAGAAATGGTTTCTGTGCTAAGACTACAATTTTTTAAAACTGGTAGATGGCAGTAGAGTATCTGCTTTGACATCTGTAGATTTATTGAGAGGACTTAGCTAGAGTTTTGTACAAAAATAAAAATGCTTTTTTATATGTTCCATAATCTCAAAAAAATACCAGTTATCAGACTAGTAAATCTTTCCAGCTTTGTATTCTTAGAACAGTAATCATATTGAGTTCAGAAATGATTGATCTGAGATTTTTTTTAATTCACTGACAATTTCACAAGATATTTTTGACTGTATTACTTTCCTCTTTTTCAAGTCTTAATACTGTGTATAAAATGTGATTTGATTCTGAAATGAATACAAGAATGAGATGTAAGTCTGTGTTTATTATATATTGCATATGTGAAGTAGCATTTTGTGCAGTAGTTGTGAATGACTGAAGGCAAGACTTTTTCTTCATCTTGTGCATGGATAAAGAATAGAAATAGATTTTGTTTTCCTAGAAATATGTCTTGTCTAAGTTTCAGAGAAGGAAAAGTTAAAATCTTGACATTTCCTGATTTTTATTTTTTCCATGAATTTTAATTTTCAGGTAAAACATGACTTTTTAGTGGTTCCATAGGAAATCACATGGGCACATTCATTGTCTTTATTGCTTTCCATTTTGTTCATTATCTCTCATAATTTCTCTAAATGTACATGTTTTCTACTCTAATGTGCTGGTCAATATTATAGAAACATATGTCTGTAGATGCACCCAAAAATATGCAATAGATTAAAAAGCTGAGATGCACATGTAATTTAATAACTAGGTAAATAAATATTGACATTCTTTTTTTGACCACCTCACCTTTCTTAATATATGCAGTTTGTATTTTTCTGTGCTGATAACTCAGAAAAAAACATGCAGTGCATGAATTTTTCCACTAAGAATAGAGAAAATACTTGGTAGCAGTTTCTGATGGCTGTTCATCAGTATTAGATGCATTGTTCACAAATAAATTGCTCTATTGATTTTTTTTGTGTAAATATTGTTATGATTAGTTAACCTTACTTAAGACAGACTCTACAAAGAATTGTGATTGTGAATAATCTTCTTGCCCCTCTTTAAACAGACCATTATTGGTGATTGCTTTTATGTTTTTATTACCTCTTTTCTATCCATCTCATATTTTTAATGAAGATACTCTTTTCCTGCTTAATGGTAGATTTTTTCACTTCTCATTATTCAGAGTATTCAGATTTACATTTGGTGTGAACTAGCACAACATACAAGAGCTTTTTGTGCATAATATATAAAAAGAATACATTTCAATAACAAAGGAGAACATTCAAAGGTGAGGTATTGTGAAAGTACTCTTACTTTGGGTACCTTGTATTATACATCTCTGATTAAATTATCAGTTTCCTTAGTACTGTAAGTACATACCTGGGTTAGAGTGCAGAGGATAGGATTACACAGACCTGGATGTATTCATCTGTGTTGGTCACCTCTGATCTTGCTATGTGCTCATAGAAACATCATGTTTAAGGCAAGCCTAATATAGAGTAAGTTTTGAAGTTGATTATAGGTTGGCCTGATGGCATAGTACATTGAGAGAAACTGAATTCTTGTCAAGCTTTATAGCTTGGTGTCTAGGAAATTAAATTAATATCATCATTCTAATTTCCACAGCATAGACCCATCCATCTGAGGTACCTATGGAAGGAGCTGTGTTTTCCTATATTCTCAATAAGAGAACCTTTCCATTGCAAGTTATCCCACTTAAAATCTGTCTATTGGTTACTTAGGGAGGCTAAGGTGATAATATCTTCAAGTAAGTTTTAAGTAAGCTTTAAATAAGTGCCTAAGGATAGGTAAGGGTGAATTTGTGCTTGCCTAATGTGACTGTGTACAGAGCCCTCTTTCAACCCAAGAGTTGTTTCATTTTCTTAGATACAGATTCCTAATCATATTCCCTTTGTCATCTCAACCAAGGTCTCATTCCTTCTAGGTACTTACCAGTCTGTGTGTTCATTCCTGTCCTGTTGCTTTGGTTTTCATATGACCCCTAGAAATCTATTCCTGATAATCACTTCCTCTTAAATCCAGTTTCCCTTCCAACTCAAGTTACTTTTCTTGCCTGAAGGTGAAAACATTTATGTGGAACAACTGCAAACATACCACAATCCCTTGGACACTTCTGTGATACACCTGAGAATTCTAATAGGGTGATATATCCCACTCATGATTTTATTTGGGTCCTTCCAAGTCTTAACACATTCTTTGTCCCAGTCCATGCATTTGGCTTCTATTTTTACAGGACATAAACAGAAACAAGAAGGGTCCAGATTTGATATTACGGGAAACCTTCTAATTATTAGGGCAGTAAAGCAGTGGAAGAGGTCATCCAGAGAGGTTGTTCAGTCTCTGTACTTGAGATTTTTGAAAACCAGAAAAAGCCCTGAGCAAAGTGGTCTAATTTTAAAGCTCATCATGCTTCCAGCAGGAGGTTTAGAGTAGAGACCTCCTTAGGTTCTTTCCAGCATTAAATGTTCAATACTCTAGGACATGGAGAGTTAAAACTTGATTTCTTTTGATTCTATACTTCTAATTTAAGTGTTTAACTTTTGATACTGATAATGCAGTATTTTTGAACTACTTTGGTGATATGCACAAAGCAGAAAATATAAGCACACTGAAGGATAAAAAAATGAAATAAAGGATAGATACTGTATTTCCTATTTAAACTATATTGACAAATTTTCTAATTACATAATCAGAAGAAGACAGCTAACCCCATACAGCAGAGGTAGAAAAATAGTTTAACTACTTGATCTTGCAGCCACTACTTCTCAGAATAATTTCATCTGTATGGAGATACATGTTTATACCTCTAAAGGTGCTTTGGAAATGAATACCAGAGTTAATGTTTTCAGTCCCCCATATTCACAAAGCAATCATATAAACATTTTTCAACTTTATAGTATGCACTATATGCAAGTTTATATGAGGTACTACATACTGAATTACCAGTTAAAGTGTATTTGATATAAATGTTTTATTGCTTAGCAAATGATGGCAGGCAACTACCCAAAAACAAATTAAAAGATACAAAACTATAGCTAAAAGAATGATATCTGGAAGGCACAAATGTGTGTTTATTATCTGTATTGCTTGTCAGAACATTTGCATATGTGCAGAGTGAAAATGAGGAAGAATAGCTGGAATGATAAAGTTACTATGATCAAAACATTCATCAGAGGAATTAATTTTTCGCTAAATTAAACAAGAATCTTTTTTGATACACACAATAGCTGGGGCACACAAAGGATTATGAAAGTTTAAAATTAAGTTATGAGAATGAGAGGGTAAAATGTTATTTTATATAACAGAAGCTATAAAGAGCAGTAGCTCATATTTTCTTTTCATTTTAGCTACCAGAATACTGCCAGAAGCCCTTTTAGGCCTTTGCATACACTACTGTTTTAAACCCATATGAGATTTGGCTTTCCTTACTTGACCCTAACACAACTGAGCAATATCTTTCTACACCTGCTGGGTGGTCCATCCTTGTGCCCATCTTCTGTGGGAGACCTCATTGCAGGTACAGCTTCCTCATGAGGGGAGGAGGAGGGGCAGGCACTGATCTCTTCTCTGTGGTGACCAGTGACAGGACTTGAGGGAATGGCCTGAAGCTGTGTCAGGGGAAGTTTAGGTTGGACATTAGAAAAAGGTTCTTCACCCAGAGGTGTTTGGGCATTGAACAGGCTCCCCAGGGAAGTGATCACAGCACCAGCCTGACAGACTTCAGAAAACATTTAGACAATGTTTTCAGGCACATGGTGTGACTCTTGGGGATGTCCAGTGCAGAGCCAGGAGCTGAACTTAAGTGATCCCTGTGGATCCCTTCCAGCTCAGCATATTCTAGGATTTGAGGTGATTAGCTTCCTTTACATCCGTGATGATCTTGATGGTTGTTCTTTGACTTGCTTATCATGCTTATTTCCTCTGCATCAGAAAGAACTGGTTTTGTGCTTTGAGAATTTTTTCTTGAGGATTGACCAGCTCTCTTGGCCCCTCTTTGCCCTCCAAAACAGTTGCCAACTGCTACCTGCAAAAGAGATCCCTGACTAAGCTAAAATCTACTCTCCTGGGTTCTGAGGTTGTGATTTCACTACTGGCCTTATAATCTCCTCTCAAGATTTTAAACCACAGTCTCATGGTCAGTGCTTGTTATAAAAGTTAAAATGATGGTTGGGTGTACTATCGTCTTGTAGTACTTCATAGTCCCTATCAAAACTGATAAATAAGAAGCAAAAGTCTGCTTCAGTGAAAGAAAATGAAAAATGAAAGAAAGCACTTCATCGTTGTACATCTTTGAAGACTAGAAAATTAGTCAAATCCCAGCAGAAACAACTTGACTTTCTCTGTCTGTCTGTGTTACAATTAAATAGTCCAGATCTTCTGAATGATTAATACATTTTTACTATGAAGCTTAATTTTTTATTGTCAAGTGAATGAGGAGAGAATTAATAAGTTGTTCTCCAACACGCCTTGCAAAAAATACACTGTGAAAAATAACTAAAATTTAGTGAAAATGCCTCAGAGGTAGCAGGAGTCTTTATATACAGTTTAAGGGACAGACTGCAGTATCACTGAAGAATTTTAATTTCAGTGGCCTTTGTTCCAAAGGTAGGAATGTATTTTATCAGTTGATTTGTGAACTTACTAGGGTTGCTAACAATAAAAGGCAGTTGGACCTAATGAACTAGAAGCTCCCCTTCTTTCTGTAAGGTTTGCAGTTATTTTTTTAATTTCATGCTTCCTTTTTTTTTAATAGGTATGTATTTAAATGGGTTGAGGTAGCATGAATATGGAAATAAGAGATCCTGGTCAGATCAGATTGAATGGCCTGTAATTATCTTGAGTTTGGTGCCTGATGGTTATTGTATCTATTTAGTAACATATTTTGGGCGTTTGTTTCCCTTAAATTTTTAATTTACATATGATCCCTAGTTAAAGGCTGAGCTTCAGCCTAGTTAAGGCTGAGCTTGAGTTTTGTCTCTAAATTTTGTGGAAAAGAGGCTTTTTATTTAAGTATGCACCTCATTAATTTTCAAATTATAATTGAACAAAGACAATTACTGTGATAAGAAAATATGTAGGGGGGTTTTTGTCATTTAATATGAATGAAGTTCATGTATGTTTTGTACTTGAATATGGATATTGTTTGTGTTTTGATCAGATCATGATCAGTAATTAAGTATGCAGGAAAGCATAGTTCATAGATAAAGAGTATTTGCTAGTGTATGACATTTTTGTACTAAAAGAAGTTTGTTTATCCTTCTTCAAGAGTGCATTTGTATTCTCATCACTCAGGTCATTTCACAGCTTCGGATCCTGAGTAGGTCAGTAACTGCTGGCTGCAAATTTGACAGAGAAATATGGTCTACAGAACTTTCTCCTGTTCTCAACCTATGGAAGAAACTTAATCAGGTAGGAATGTATCTAATTTGAAAAGACAACTTCTTTTTCTGGTAACTACATTAGAAATATAGTCTAAGGAATTGTCACAAGTATTGAAACATAAGAAGAGAAAAACGGAATGAAATGCATTTGAGGTGGAGAGTACAATGTTAGGTGCATAATTAGCTATGAAGCCTGTATGTAATATAACAGGCTATCACCTTTTTTCTCCATATAGAGGTGAGACCACACTCAGAACATTATCCTGTATGTGTTTCCAAGAAAAATGCTAATGTACTTCAGATTTTTATTTAGTCTGTTCATTTATCTAATATTCACAAGGCAATGTTTAATGATTTCAAATACAATGAAATTTTTCCTTTATAATGTTGAAATATGGTATTAGCTTTAAACTGAGGTTCATGAAAATGCCCTCAGCAGTATCCCATATCACTCCCTTTATGTTCGTTTGTTGGTATAGCTTGGTTCAGTTTGGTGGTTTTTTTTAACTTCTGTTGTAAAGCTTGGTTTCCAGTCATTGAATTCTTATTCCACGCATACATTTAGATGTGATGTGTGTGAATGCACACACTATGCACACTTGCGAAGGATCTCTCCCGTGGATCACCTCATGCTAGGTGCCCATTTGGATATTCAGCCATTATTTTGTCTCCCCAATGATCAAGTAATAGATCAGAGATGTTGTGGCCTCAAACTGTCTTGTACACAGCAACATTGTAATGAGAAAAACCTGTCCCTTACTCAAATAACGACATACAAAGAAGAGACATGAGGTACACATTAGAATTGACCATTGCATTTTGAAATATCTCATTAAATTCTCATTTAATCCATGCTAAGTGTATGATGCATTGTGTTTGTGTGTCAAAATAGCCTTCTTGTAATAAATAACTTCTTGTTGAAAGCTGTGGCCTCTGAAAATAACTTTCTGTTAACCAGGTCTGTGATCCTGTAAGAAAGAGCATATTTCACTGTGACACTGTAATTTTTTTTGAAAATGCTCACATGAAATTATTACATATATGTACACGTTAACAGTAACAAAAAGAGAGATTTTGATTGTAGTGTTTGGAAGATGGGTAAATGAGGCCAGTTTTAAACAGAAAAATAAATCTGCACTACATTAATACTCATTAACAGCATACGTCACTAATGTCTAGTTCTTTAGAATTGTTTCTCATTAGCACTGCAAATTCAAAGTAGATAGTCTTTAAAACTTGGGTCATAAATTAGCTGTGAGTATGCAGTACTGTGAAGCTGAAGGCACATAGCTGGTACTGGTGGCTGAGGTTCTTGATAGTCACCTACGTGGAGGTAATCAAGATTTCTTGAGAACTCTTTGACAAGGAAAGCTGGACCTGCTGAAGGCCTCTTCTTTCACCCCTACCATTGCCCTCAAATCTGAGATCTCTTTTCATATGATTTTTCAGCCTTTTACCTCACTTCCTGACCTACAGGCTGGGTGACACTTAGGTGGGGTTATTTTTTCAGGCTGCAGAATACCTTTATTGTATTACTTGGCTGTTTTTCTTGGCTGCATAATTGCAGCTTGCCTAAGAGCACAAGTAGCCTTACCATTTCTTAATTGTGCCCTTTCTCAGTGGCCATTTCATGACCATCAAATTGTTGGTCATAGTTTGTCACGAAATAAAGAAGCTTGACTCCAAGGCAGAAGAAAGATCAGAAGGCTTCATTTACAATTAATCCAGCCTTTTTATAACATGCTGCTCTAAAAAGGCATCTCATTGGTCCATAAAATCAACACTTCTCTCCATTGGTTTACTAAGAAAAACAGCACCTGGGAGAGAGTTTGTTATGAGAACCCAGAGATGTTTTGAAAAGAAAATCATTGTTTACAAGAACTGTCCTTGAATGAAAAATTCTCCCAAGAATTCTTCCTTTGGGAAGAAAACCAGCCACGGACAGGGTGAAAACCTTATAGACTCAGAAATATCAGGGCCACAGTAAGTTCTCAGGCCTCTCGTTTCAAACGGTGCCCATACTTTGAAGACCTTTGCTATTATCCCAAGCTATCCCAAGCATCACATTAGAACAGGAGACACCTGGTACTGAATTCCACTTCACACAGCAAGCTCTCCTACAAGCTGATAACACATCTAGAAGGCCAGTATTGGAGCCTTGCACAGTAAGCATAAGACCTGGTTAGCATGACCTATTCCTACCAAGAGCAATTTAATTTTTTACTGGATACAAAAATTTTGTATATTGTTTTCAAGGCTCCTCTGCTGTGAAAACAGGCTGAGAGAGTTGGAATTGTTTGCTGGAAGAAGGCACTGGGGAGACCTTATTGTGGCCTTCCAGTAAGAGAGCTGGAGAGGGGAGTTTTACAAGGGCCTGTAGGGACAGGGCAAAGGGGAATGACTTCAAACTGAAAGAGGGTAGGTCTAGGTTAGATATTAGGAAATCCTTTCCTGAGAGGGTGGTGGGACTCTGGCACAGATTTCCCAGAGAACTAGTGGATACTCCATGCCTGGAATATTCAAACCCAGGTTAAATGGGGCTTTGAGCAGCCTGGTCTATGGAAGGTATCCTTGCCTGTCGAGGTGGGTTGGAACAGGATTATCTTTAAGGTCCTTTTCAACCCAAATCATTCAAGGATTCTGTATTATCTTGAAGTTTCTTTGATTTTCTGAAGTTTTTATGCTATTAGCAGATAATAAAATTATTCTTTTTAATAGATCCTTTAGAATAAGATGCCTTCTGACCTTTTATAGGTGTTTTTTGTTTGTTTGTTTGGTTGTTTGTTTTTTGTTTTTGTGGAGGGGAGAGGGACATTTTCTTTAGTGTTTTAAAAAATTTAAATAACAGTATTCTTTATCAAGAATATTTAGTTTTCATGGTCTGTTCAACCGGTAATTGCTTCAAGCTTTGAAAAGGCCTTGGCATCTTTAATATTTCACAGACATTGCATACAGTTCTACATTCTCATTCTAGACTGATAGTTCAATGAAGGCATCGTCTTTGCAGAATTTTTAAAGATCTGGAAATTGGAATGAAGAAGATAGTTGAATTGCTGCTTAAGTTAACAATCAAAAATTATTTTATTTATGCATGAATGGCCAGAGAATATGAAACTAAAACAGTTTCCCAGATGTGAAGAAGTAAAATTAAAAAAAGGTATTCCTGAAGTCTGTAAAAAAAAAAAATTCCAGAGGCAAAAAGATACTCAGAAGTTTGTTAATATGTAGACAAAGATTAAGTTACTTTAAACATTTTTATTCCCATGTTGAGTATGTACGTGAAGGATTAATTAAAAAGGGATTATCATACAAATACCTTGCAAACAGTTGTGGTTCATCTATGTACTGATAATCTTGAAATTCAGCAAAATTTACCACTTGACTTAGGTATGTCCTGTAGAATTTACATCTCAATGATTGATCATAATCTGTTAGTGTGGACATATTTTTGTCTCTGCACTCTTAATTAAACTCCAAAGCCAACTAAACCTGATCCACACAGAAGCAGCAGGAGGATGTGGTAAGGAAAAGTAGGGAGCAATTCCCTTGCAGCTGGGAGAGGGATGCTCCCATTTTCTGACCTCATCTGTTGTTTAGGGAGTTTTGCTGCCTTCCAGGGGCTCAGCTGTGGGATGCTGTGGAAAGACTGTTGAGGCTTGTCTGGCCCTCAGACTTATCTGGCCTTGGAGCTTTCCTAGACTCAACTGCCGGGGTAATGTGGAGCATATGAAGATCCAAGGGGTCATATTCTTGGATGGAAACTGGATACAGGTCTGGGCAACCTGCTGCAGCTTTGAGCACCTGACAACCTCCAGAGGTTCCTTCCAGCCATGACTGTTTTGTGGTCCTGTGAATTGGTGTCTTTTTTGTTCATTTTTCAGAGCCTATCACATTCTTTATGGCCAAACAGCAAAAATGGCAGATGTACTTTGGAAATTTTAGCTTTTCTCATTTTAGACATTTCAAAATGGGAAATAATCCTTATACATTAATATGGTAGTGCGGACTTATATGTTGTTACTTTTTCAGAAATATTTCTGGTAATTTACAGGACTTTATTTTTTCTCTAAGACCTTTCATTATGCAAAACCCTGTTAAATGTTGCTACCAATTATTCAGATATCCTGATATTGTTGAACTGGGAAGTTTATTATTCTTTATGTATCTATAAGAATAAAATCATGGCAGTTGCCTCTCCTTCATCTTCTTATTGGCCTAACAGGTTCTGAAATTTTTAATTGAATTTTACTTTAAATGAAATAGATACTTAAAACGCGCTTCAAATCTGTGTGCATCTGTGTTGAAATTACACAAACTCCTCTTTTTATTCAGCTGCTCTGAACTAATACAGAGTGTCTTGGTATTTTCACCTATATTCTCCTCATTTGAAAACATACATGTTAATTCTTGCCATTGAAAACATCCTTGTAATGAATACTGTCCTAAAAGTGCTTTTACAGTGTTTGCAGCATGATTTAATAACAGGTTGACACTTACCAAATTAATTAAACTTTCATAAACCTGTCATTTAGTTAGAAAAAACCACATACTCACATGCTCAGTATTAGCTTGCATGAAAGACATGTTGACCTATAAAATAAGGTCTTCACTAAGTAAGTTGTCAAATGTTACACAAATCTTAAAAACCCTTCCTTAATGTGGAAGAGTGATGGATTTTTGGCAAGGGCTGGACCCTTGAGTTAGTCAGAGTTAATTCAACCAGTCTCTGTTCTGGTGTCCATTCTTTTCCCACACAGCCTTGCCCTGACAGACCATGGCTTAGGACCTGTAGAAGCATTCATTGTCACATAACTGGATCAGCTGGAAGTCGCTATCCTGTGGAACTTGGGAATTGCCCATCATATAATAGTTGTCAGAGATGCACAGAAGTATGAGGACACAGGGGGAGTGCATAAGTGTTTCATCATGTCCAAATGGCTCTCTCTCATGAGGAGAGAGAGAGGAAGCAGTGCTATATTCTTGTTGTAAGGTGGTGACGTTTTCTGCCTTGTTTCAGAAAAACCCTGTATCAGCTCTATGAAAGTTAGAATGCCCACCCATAAAAATTTCAGCAGCAACTCCTTCAAAGTTGTTAACTGAAAGTATGATTATAAATTACGTGTTCTGTAACTTTTGTTATGTTTGTAAATTGTAACTAATTTTTTTCATAAGGTTGCATAATATTGCAAGAAAATTGTAAAGTAGTTTTGAAAATTAATGAGTTGTTGCTCTTTTTCAAAACATTATAGAATCATAGAATCACAGAATATCCTGAATTGGTATGAAACTAAAAGGATCATTGACGTTCAACTCCTAGCACTGCACAGAACAGCCCCAAGAATCACACCATGTGCCTAGTACCTCATTAGCTACCTCAGCGTTAAAAAAAACAACAGGGTCTTTTCCATGAAGGAAAATCAGTGAAACAGAAATATAGGGTCATTCTTTATTTTATTTTCAACAATGACAAGCATGTGAAAAACAGTGAGAGGCTAATATGTAAAAAATAGACAGACATACTCGAAGGAGGAGGTAAAATAAGTACATCAGAAGGGCAATGGAGAGTTCTAAAACCCATCACCACCACCACCAAAATTGCATTTTGAATCAAATGCAGAACTAGTAAAGGTCAATAAGTTTATTTTCATTATATTTGTTACATTTCTGAGAAGCATACATGAATTTGCAAAAGCTTAAGAAGGTAACAAAGTAAAGCTCTGGGACAGTTTAGGTGTGGCTTTATGAAGTCTTATACTGAGATAGCAAAACATGCAGAACTGAAAGAGGGAAAATTAGCAAAGTCTCAAAATACACCTGATTAATCTTGGTAGCAAAATACAGTATTTAATATTAAAGATTAGAATCTACCTTCAGTTTCTTATGATTAGGAAAAGCACTCAGTACTTCAGCGGTTCCTTGTCTTAATTCCCAAGCAGGTCATGAGCATACACATATTTTAAAAGCTGGTGTGAGTTATATACATAATGGATTTTAAGAGAATGTAATAGGACATTAAATGTATAAGCTGATACTGGTATTCATGTTTAATTTTCCTGTGAAAATGACAGATAGGTTGTTTCAACAAATTCTCAGGGGAAAGCATTAGAAAGAGTGATGAAATTAATCTGAAATTCATGGGAGACTCTTATGCACAGGATGATATTGAGGAACTTAGAGGACTTCTCTTTCAATAAGCTTTTGTGAACTAAAAGTGTCAAAGATTGAGCAAATCCTCCAAGGTGCAATGTCTTGGATTTTTCTTTATTTTGTGCAATTATACACCTAAATAAAAAATTATCAGCTAGTGTATGCTAGTTTGGTATTACAATTTAAATATACTCAGCAAGTTACGGTGTCAGAAAAACTGATATGAAACTGGTACTGTGATTTTTGAATACATACAAAGAAAAAATGAAAAGCATAACAAATTTAAATACTGTATGATTTGGCACTTTGGTCAATAACTTTGTTGTATACCTTTTTAACAATGTTGGAAGACTTTATATTTCATTTTTCTCTTGGTCAGTCACAAGCCAAAGTATTGCTCATTCATTTAGCTTCTTTCATATTTTAGCTTGGTAGCTGAGTGCAGTATGAAGTTGAAATTAAAAATGTAAAAGTTCTGACAAATGCATAGTGCCTGGGAAAGATTATAGAGGTAAATATCCTGTGTGTTCTGGAAAGCAATATGCTGTGTGACAATTCATAAATTTACTTAACCTGAAAAATAATCAAAACTTGTTGTTTTAAGATGAAATATGTCAGAGAAAGTAAAATCTGATTTTATCTGTACTAAATCCTTAGAAATTGAAATAGCAAAACATTTTTTCCCATAGGCTCGGGTTTACTTTTTGCATTTGTGCCTCATAGAATTTTCCAAAAAATTTTTAATTCTATAATGGGAATTCATTTCAGTGTCTTGCCACATTGCAGGTTGGCAGTTTCTGGATACATGCATAAATATATTTATGTAATAAGTTGCATATGAATTAAGAATTTCAAAATTGCACCATCTATTAAAATTATTGAATAAATTTGGATTTTCAGTGGCTTTAATGGAAGGGAATTAAGCAGTAAAAATGGCAATGTGAGAGCAACAGTACCTCTCAGAGTCTGAATTACTCAAGATTTACGCATAAAATATTTATTTTGTATTTATTGTATTCGATTCAACTCCGTGTTGAACTAGTCTCATGAAGCAAGAACTGGCAGCATAGTTTGCAGTACCCAGAAAAATCTTGTGCTGTTTACAACACTGCTTTTTATACTAACACATCAGCACAGATACTAATAGCAGTGATTCAGCTAAGTGAAGATTTTTCAGGATTCAAGTACTTTTGAAGTAACTGGGTAGACAGACTTGTCTGAGAAGATTGGTGCCTTTATTGACCATGTCACAGATACTACTGAAATTACCACTTTACTTTTAATCCAGTGTCAGAAAAAGGATGATATCGCTGCGACTTCAAAGCTGACAAGGTCATATGAAGTATTACAAATTAAACAAATAATATGTTGTGCAACATCATGGTTTCCCTGAGTTTATTAACTGGATATCACATGTTCTTTCTTAGAATTCCAACCTGATCCATCAGAAGGTGTCTCCTCCTGCAGAACAGCATGGATCTCCAATCTTATCCTTCATTACTCTGGAACAATTCAATGCCATTCGCCTTGTGCAGAGTGTCCATCAGTCACTTGCTTCTTTAAGTAAGGTCATCAGAGGTACCTCACTACTGAGTTCTGAAGTACAAACACTAGCAAGTGCTCTGTTAAACCAGAAGGTAAGTAATTTTGTAATGAATATACATTATAATAAGCATTGAAAAAACCAAGGAAACCGAACTATTACTCATTTTCATGTTCTAATTTTTTTTCATTGATAAAGACCCTAAAATGGAGTTCTTTTAAAGATAGAAACTCTAAAACAAAACCATTTTTTCTGGAAAAAATTTCAGAAGTATTTGCAGAAGCTTCTGAATGTATTACTCTCTTATCAAGCTTTCTCTGAAAGACAAATCCAATTAGAAGTTATGGAATACTGTTTCAGTTTCAAATACCAAGTCATGCTAGGTAAGTCAAATATATTAGTCAGTAGAATATGTAAATCTGTTCCTTTACTTAGGTTTTACATTTTCGTACAATTTAAGTTGTAAAAACAGTTCCCTTTGCATTTATTTGGTATGGAGTATTGCCATACCTCACCAGACAAGCTGTGCCTCTCCTACCAGCCTATCATCTCACCCTATATGTTCTTGATATACAAGAAAATCATTCAGATTTTGTGTACTTTCTCAATGCTCTTTGGCATCAAACTGGGCATGTTTATAATTAGTGGTACAATTACTGACAGCAACTTTATATGCTCTATCATTAATATCTAGATAATTGAGTTAAGATAGTCAAACATTGATGTGACATGAAACTCTGTTTTTGTTTCACCTCCACAACTGATAAATTCTGTTGATGCTAATGCATAGATATTGAGATTGCTTCTGCAATGAACAATAATTCCTATTAACCTCCTGTTTGTCTTCATGTGAAGAACAAGTACTGTTGAAAAGGTTGTTATGCATTTATTGATCTATCAAATTCTAATCAAAACAATAATTAAATTTCTTGTCTTTTTAGATTCACAAAACAGCATTTGTTAGCAAAATTGCTGTGCAGTTAGAATAAATTACATTTTCTAGTTAGTAATCTGACTGCCTTTTAAAACATAATAGAAACTGGCACTCTAAGTCCAAGTCACAGTGAATGGAAATGATATGTGTAGTGGCCACTCTAGTTCTTACAGTTACATTTCTTGTTACTGAGCAAGAGAGCATGGCTTGCTTGTGTGCTCAAGCTGCACGCTTCTGTTGGAACTGGCAGGAGCTGTGAAGCTGATCCTTGCTGCAAAATGTTTCTTAAAAATTCTATGCATTTTAACCTCTCACAAGCATCAGTTCAATGCTTCCTGATGTATTGACCAGTGCTTCTGTCACTTCATCTGCTTACTTACACACTTTCCTTGACATGGATCACTTCACTGGATTGTGACCGTATAGCAATTTTTTCAGCGGCCTTCCAGAGTGGCTAATGCCACATTCTTGGCATGGCAGCTAAACCTCACTATATTTATCTTCCTAAAGTGATTTTTTTCATGTGTTTTGTATACACTCTTCTTGTTTAGTGTTTTCACGTGTTACGTAGCAAAGGATTGTTTTTCAAGAGCTGTATTTTAAACCCACTAAGATTGTCGTTCTTTTAAGATCATAGCACCTGAAGAAAGTGTTGGACTACTAATAGAAATGTAAAATTCAATAAATATATGACTAATAAAGGTTTCAGCAATGTGCTGTAAAACTTCTTTTTTTACAACCTTCTGTAATCAGATTTTGAATACCTGTTCATTATATATGCTACTAGAATGAAAACTTCCTGGAAAATGCAGATATAAATATTAAACAGTATAAACTGTTTATTCTGTTCAGCATCTTCAGTAGTGTGCAGTATTCCACAGATTCCGATTTACATTAATTCTATTTCTCATAAGTTAGAAAATCTTGCATTCACTTTCAGTATGCTTTAAATTCCTGTGGAGTAGGTAAAATTAGTGTTTCTATCCTTATTTTATAAGGAGGAAGTTTAACAAATGCCCTTTTAAGCCTTTCTGTTAGAAGTCAAGGAGAAATTTACATGGGGAAATCTTGCAGGACTCTTTTTTCTCAGGTGTTGCTCTACAAAAGCTGTGAGGTGATGAGAAAATAATCATGCAGAGGAATTGTACCAGATTCTCTTCACCACAGAGCCACACAATTGTGTTTTGGAGTCTGAGGAGGCTGCAGCAAAGGAGTGGGAAACTGTGGCTGCAGTTGAAAGATGATATTGTGACTTTCCAAGAGATAATGCGCTTAGGCCTTTTGGAAATATTTGTGGTACCAACTGGTGTTTCCTTATTGAATAGCAGAGGTTCTTGCAACTTCTCCATCAATGCTGTGTCTGGGCCACACAAAGAATTAGCAGGAATTTCTCTTTGTGGTTGTATGTTCTTGATCATTATATTACTGGTATTGCCTTTTTTTTTTACCCTGTAGATAAACTTGATCTCCAGATTATTTATTTTCATAAAGGTTGCCAACTTAAAATGTAGTGACGATGGATTTGAAATTGATATTTTCAGTAAATATATTTTTATTTCAGTGTCCTGTCACATGGCAAAGCAAGTGGGAAGGTCCAGAAGATCCTTTGCAGTATCTTAGAAGTCTCGTAGCTCGAGCACTTGCCATACAGGTAATTTTAAAGAGTCATTTGCCTCAGTGTGCTGATATTCAGTGACACGGTATATTATGTGAATTCCACTACAGTAGCCCTTTAGAAATACAGGTCCCAAAGAGTTTTAGATGTGTGAAAAGATATATAAAAATCTAAAGATCAAGGAATAATGTGATAATATGGTTAGTTACTTCACAGTAGGTTTACATCTGAGTTATTAGTCTTTGTGGTGAACTGTGGTGGGAAAAGACTTTTTTTACCCAGATGAAATTTTACATTTAAGTCAAGACATACTCTTTAATCTGGTAGAGAGATGCCTATCAAGACATAAGTGAACCATTTCTAGTAAGGGTAATGTAGAGATTCATATAGATGGATGAAAGTCTTGGAAGAAAGTAATGAAAAAACCTGCATTCTCCAGGTTTACAAAGGGCCATAAGAGAAGGTGCCAAGACTGACAACAGCTTTGTCTATCCACAATCTGACAGTAAAGAGGTTAATTTTTAGTTAAGGCAAATCTACATATGCTTTGATTGACACAACTGGTGTATTTAAGATAATACACAGACAAATAAAAGTAATTTATCTAAATTTCTTAGTATTTAAGGAAACATTCCTTATTTATGTTGGATACATAGAAAAGTGTGAGAACCTGCTAGAGAGAAAGACTATTTTAGAAAGGACAGATCTTTGTTACCTCCAGGCAATAAATAGAAAGCTGTTGGTTTTGATCTTGATTAACACATCTTGTCCAATGGGATACCAAGATTTTTGTCAACATTTATGTTGACTGTCAGATTCAGAAGAAAGATTTGAGGGCCATATGCCTCTTAGGCATGATTTTTTCTAAATAAACTGTCATATAAATGTTTCCGAAGTACACTAAGATTCTTCTTATGCAAATAATTTCTTTCAGCTAATACTTTTTCTATTTTTTAAAATATTTTTTTCTTTATCCTTTCCTTCAAAAAAGGTTTGAAGTACAAAGCAGAAAAAATATTAATATGTATACCAACAAGTTATAATGCATGTTCTCATGTTATTTGGTCATATAACTGGAGTTGAACTTAGTCCCATCTGTCTTTTTGCTGACTATTATAGCCTTTAGTATTAAAAAAAGCATCATTTGTGGTGAGTCAGCATGTTTGTAAACTTCAAGAGTACGTTACTGTTTGCAACTTCTGCTTTCATTTGGTTGTGACCAAACTGCATGCAATTTTCCTTACTTACATGATTTATTCTCAATGGAAGCCTGAGATTAGAGTTTGAATTTCTGTGTGGATTGCAACTCCCAGACAAAGTCATAATGCAGAGGTAACAGGATGAAATTAGTGTTAATAGTAATAGATGATTTTCAACCACACGTCGCAAAAGTTTTTATTTCCATATATTACTCTAGTCAGCTATTGACTAATGTGCTGCTTTATGTTTTCTGCATTACCATGATAGTAATCTTCCTTTCTTATTGCTCAAACTACTGACAAAATGGTACATTTGGATTCATTTTTATGAAAGTTATTATGAAGGAATCATTTACAGTCTTTTAACAGTTATTTATTGTAAGAGAGAGAGATCATTAAGCATAGCTTTACAGTAGATACTTGACTGTGTCCATAAGCAGTAAATTATTTTAAATTTTATTAGTGATAACAGCTGCTGGTTGTCTCATTTTATTTCTTTAATGTCAAATATATAATATAGTTGTGTTTGGAGCAATTCTTAACAATACAGTATCAGTCTGTTTTGCATCTCAAGCTTCTAGTCAAATCACATATGAAATACAATTTCCATATTTCTATATTTTGTATTATTAGAAAAATGTTGATTATTTCTAATTACACATTTCGGTTAAATCATGTTTTTCCTTAAATGTGATTCCAAATCATGATTGTGCCCATTAAACCGTCCTGATTAGTCTTGATTATTTTTAATTAATTTTTCCTTTTAGTTACTTTTCATTATTGATTTTATAAATGTAATTAATCAGTAGTTAAGTCTAGGTTTAGTATTCAGAAATTCAATAAAGGCTTCAATAAAGATATCTAATAACTCTGAAAATTATCTTCAGATTTTCATTTCAATAAATGCCATATTTTGGATTAGTTTAGTTTTATATTACCAACTTTATAAGGTTTTTTTAAAAGTTACTCTTATGTCCCTCTGTTTCATTGACTGTAAGATATTGCCTTACACTTCACTGTTTGAGACAGGTTTGATACTGAAGGATTACATTTAGTAAGGATAGAGTAAGTCTCTGCCTAGGTTATTAGTTAAAGGCTGCCTTGTCGAGAGGTTTGCTGCCAGTGCAGAAAACAATAAAAACAGCTGCAACAAGCATTTAATGAGGATGGGGAGGAACACAAAATATAGGCCAGATGGTGAAATATTTATAGCAGAATTTATAGAAGTGTAAAGTTGTTCTGAGAGCATTACACAACAACAGGCAGAAAAACAACAGGTGTTGCATTTTTTAGGTCTAAATTCACTCAGTAAAAAGCAAAACAAAAAAAAAAAGAAAAATACCTATTGAAAATGTGAAGAAATTTGTATATGCAAAATGCAGTAGAGGTATGTATTGCTGTGTACTATGTTATGGTGACAGACCTGATGTAAATAGGTGATTTCTTCCCAGGTGAAAATTCTGATCTTTGGATGATAGCTTTTGCTTTAAGTTGAAAGAAAAGTAATGTATTGAACCTTCTTCTAAGATGAAGTTCTGAATGCTTTCAATTAACAGTGCTGACATTGAACTTTATAATACTGTTTCAGCTTGTCTATCTAGTGATATATTTGCTACCAACATTAAGATATGAAATGTATGAATCATCAGTGATCATTGTATAAGTTCTAATTCTTGATCCTTATACTGTCAGTTTTCTCGTGATGGCACCCTAAATGTTTTCTGTGGTTTCTTTCTCCCATGGCTCATGATCATAGCTCAGCAATAATACAAATCAGCATATAATGGTATTAAGTGCATCCCAGTCTCTAAATAAGTGTCTTCTCATGGCTATGGTTACCAGCAGGAGAGACAGACAGAGAGGAGATTCAGAACTCCAGTTATTAAGAGGCAAAACAGCAGCCCAGGCAAATGTCAGCTGAATAGCAACCTTAAAATATTGTTTCAGGTCAACAAATTGGAAATTGATTTTTGTTTCCACAAGAGCTAAATAAAGAGCTTAATTTCACCTTTTCAAAAAAGAACCTCAAACCCTTCTTATTCCAAAAAGACCTTGTATTTCATTCTTTTGGATTCAGCTGGTTTTACATCATTTACTAAAACAGTTCTTCCTTTGCATGACTGTTTGGTTAGAGAGCTGCTAGAACTCTCTTAGTGTACATTCTGACCTCAGAATCATAAGCACCCCTTCAGATCAGTTCTAAGGAAATGTTTATGACTACTGAAAGTTTTTGGTTGCATAATTTATGAAAGGTTTCATTGAAACTGTGCATTTATCTATAAAGTACTCCTAGTATATAAAGAAGTTAAATTTCATATTTTTCGAGAGACTTACATTTATCTTCTGTGATGGTGTTTTCTTGTCCCTTCCCATCCTGAGTAAAATCTGAGGTAGTAATATTTAACTTCAATACCAGTTTGATCACATAGTATAATGTTTTTACTATTTTAATGGTCTTTTACTATTTAAAGAAGGATGACTTTGTTCCTGTTTTGGAACCCTATTCCTCTATTTCAACAATTAGGTCCCCAGAAAGGTGGATTGGACGCCCAAGGTATTTGTGGTTTGAGGTCTTGGAAATTGCTTGCTGAATATACTATAAAACCTTCTGGGAATAGGAAACCCAGAGTTTCTCCTTCACAGCCCAGGCATCTAGGCAGAGATACTACATTTTCAGTCTCTGATAATAGGCAGAAAGGCTGCTCTTAGAAAACTAAAGGAATCCTCTCTGTTTTTACCAGGTTAAAGAACTCACCTAATAAATCTTGTACAAATCCAGAATAGTCATGCTCAGTCCTGCTATTCATCCACTTGGGCACTCCATAATAAGGTCTATCCCAGTCCAAGTAATCACACTTCATTTCCAGAGTGTTTTCTAATACATTGCCTTAGCAGAGTTTGCAGCAGGCACAATAACTTAATGGTTTGTCTTTTACAGTTTTAGGAGAGGCTGATTCAGATGAATTACTTGGCTGGTTCCCCACCTTGTCATTGTTCCTCTCATGGCTCTCTATTTGAGCAGCTGTTACCTAGGTATCTGTACAGTGCAGAATACTCCAGATTTGGTATTCTAATATTGAAGCACAAAAAATCATTAAGCAATGTGTTTTAAGTCCACTCATTCCATTATTTTAGTTCAAATTTCCACATTATTCTGAAGCATTAGCATTTTTCTGCTGCTTTTCTTGGCTTCTCCTCTAGCTGTCATGAATATCAAAACAAAAATACAACCTGCAGCCTAACATTATCTGCTGAGGAACTGATCCTCAATTGGTGCCATCAGTTCTCATCATGTTGCAGCATGATTTCACTTTGTTCCAAATTTATCAGCCAGGATATGTCTTTTAAGACTTTATATCTAGTTGATAACTACTTGGTAAAAATTGGAAATTTGCAAGTACTAGTAAAAAAATACATTTTGTTAGTCTCCAATAGGCAAATTTGAAGCTCTTAGCAGCTGTTTTATCATGTCTCTTTTAATCACTGTCTCAGATTGCATTGATGAAGTAATGGCTGATAAAGAGCAGTAGTGCTTTGTAAAGGAGCACAATCCAAACAAGGGACCAAACAGAATGTGAGATGAAAGTTGTGGACATGGATGGGTAATAGCAGTTGTCCATTGAAATAACATCTAATATCCAAGGAACTTAGAGCAGAAGCTGAAGCATTTTTTGTACTCTGACAGAAAGCTGTGTTCATGCATGGATACAGTTTCCCCTCCTTGGGACACTCTCCAATAACATAATAGTTTTCATATATTGTGCTGTCCAAAACCAAACATAACTTTTTTTTTTTGTAGTGAAATGTTTGTTTTCCTCCAAAATACAGTAGATTCTAACACTAAATCTGCAAACTGTGCTATTTCAAAGATAAATAATTTTTGTTGCCAATGAGCAAGACTTCATGTCAAGTTTTGGAAACACATTATGCCTTTTGCACAAAAAACAGTTGCACAAAAAACTGCAAGAAGTTTTTAAAAGGCAGCACTGGAAAAGGGAAAATACTGCTACCTGCATTTCTTTTGGCTTCACTGTGAGCTGATGAAGTTTATTCCCAATGAGTGTTAAGTGCTCTGTTAAACTGAGGCATCCACAAGTTATGGGCTTTTTAATAAACATCAGGCTTAACTGTTGAGAAAAGTAATCTGCTTCAATAGAATTCAATGGCTGTTCATTAAACTCTCAAAATTCTATGCATGTTTTGTGATAATGACTGTTCTGTTGAAATTATGAAATACTACCTTGTACCCAGAAGTTTGAGCAGCACTCCTTACCATATCACTAACCAATTATTTAGCTGTTTGATTATAAAATATTTATTGCAGGAGATAATAACTCATAAAAAGATTTTTGTAAGTGTTGAATCAAAGAAGACAAACTCAAGTCGTTGTCTCTACAGACATCGTGTCTCTGAAAAATTTCCATATTTTAAAGAAAATTATCATTTTTTCCTAACCTGGGTTTAAACTAAAAAAACTTAGATTTAGTATTCTGTATTTCTTCTGTGGATGCAAGATAATATTTATATACTTAGTAAATTACAAAAAGCTGTACTATATATTATGTAAGATGTAAAGCTGTAGTTGATATCCTTTATTTAAACTAATAAAATAATCATAATTCATATATTTTTCTTCTTAAGCTACAAGATACATTTTCGCAATACATGAAGAAATCTGAAAAGATGCAGTGGTAAAATATTCATTGATTTTATGCATTTAATCTGTCCAAATTAAAAGTGTAGATTGCTCTGTTTCTAGTAACTTGTTTTTCACTCTATCTCCTTTGTCATGGACAGAGCTGTCTGCAAAAGAGAAAGCGGACTAAAATGGATAGTCTTGTCTGACAAAAGCTCAAGCAAAAAAAGGTTAATTTTAGTACAAGTGGTAGAAAATGATGTTATCATTCACGTATGAAAATGAGTCCTTATGTTATTCTGTCAAAGACTGGTAATTTTAAATTCCATCCATTAATAAATGAGAAGGCTGCAGCTCATGATAATGCACCAATTTTTGGGTTCATCCCATCAATCTACTTTGCTTTTTCGAGACAACTTAGAATCAGTGAGAGATTTGTGTTGGAAGGGACCTTAAAGACCATCTTGTTCCAACCCACCAGCATAGGCAGGGACACTTTTCCTTAGACCAGGTTACTCAGAGCCACATCCAGCCTGGCCCTGAACACTTCCAGGAATGGGGCATCCACAGCTTCTCCGGGCAGCCTGTTCCAACCTCATCCACTCTCACAGGAAAAAATTTCTTCCCCAATATTTAATCTAAATCTACCCCCTTTCAGTCTGAAGCCATTCCCCCTTGTCCTGTCACTACATGCCCTTGTAAACAGTGTCTCCATCTTTGTTGCAGGGTTCCCAACAGGTGCTAGAAAGTTGCAGTTAGGTCTCCCTGAAGCCTTCTCTTTTCCAGGCTGAACAATCTCAACTCTCTCAGCCTTTCCTCGTAGGAGAAGTGTTCCATCTCTTTGATCATCCTGGTGTCCCTCCTCTGGACTGACTCCAACAGGTCCATGTCCTCCCTGTGCTGGGAGCCCAGAGCTGGATGCAGCACTGCAGGTGGGGGTCTGAGCAGAGCAGAGCAGAGGGGCAGAAGCCCCTCCCTGGCCCTGTTGCCCACACTGCTTTGGATACAGCCCAGGACACATTTGGCTTTCTGGGCTATTAAATGTACATTGACAGCTCATGTCCAGCCTCTCACCCACCAGCAGCCCCGGGTCCTTCNCAGCATCCCCACTTCCTTCTCAGCAGGGCTGCTCTCCATCTGCTCATCCCCAGCCTGTGCTGATGCTGGGATTTGCCCTGATCCAGGTGCAGCACCTTGTAGTTTGTCTTGTTAAACCTCAAGGGATTCCAAGGGCCCCACTTGTGCAGTCTGCCTGGTCCCTCTGGGTGGCATTCTTAAGTGTGTCAACAGCACTACTCAACTTGGTGTCATCTGCAAACTTGATGAGGGTGAACTTGATCACTTTGTGTCTGTGTCATTAATGAAGATATTAAATCACACTGGTCCCAGTATGGACCCCTGAGGGACACCAGGTGTCACTGATGTCCATTGGGACTCTGAGTCATTGATCACCACCCTCTGGATGTGAACATCCAACCAATTTCTTATCCATCTCACAATCTACCCATCAAATCCATCTCTCTCTGGCTTAAAGAGAAGGATGTTGTGAGCCACATCAGAGGCTTTACAGAAATCCAGATAGATGGCCCAGAAATCCAGATTTTTAACCCTTCCCTTGTCCAGTGCTGTAGCCACTCCATCATAAAAGGCCACTAGGTTGGGTAGGCAGTACTTGCCCTTGGTTACAGTAACTTGTGGGGCTATTCACCACCATATTGACAGAAATATTAGTGTACTGACAGTAAGCTATCTATTCAAAATCCTTTATTGTTTTATTTGTAATTCTGATTTCATAGTTAGAAGTTCATACATAGAAATAAATTACGTAGAGTAGTAAGACAGCTTAGTAACTAAAAGGTTGTGTGATTGTGGCTCTTTTTTAACCTCTAGATGGTTTGCTGGGAACTGGGTTGATGTAACAGTTTGCAAAATATTTCATCTCCTGTTTTGAGATTTTAAGTGGTCAAAATCGATGGTAACCTGCTGTAACTATTTGTCAAATATCATTTCCAGATATGCATTAAAAAAAGCGTCCATTTTTTTATTAGGAACAGATTTCCATTCCGCAAGCGAGCATCATCCCTAATTAACAATCTTTTTGGCATTTCTTTGGGGGAAGGCAGAAATGCAGCCGCATCTTGACCTATCTTTCTCTCTTTGAAGGAGATGCCATATTACAGAATTTGAAATTATAACAGCTTCATATTGTATCCCTTTGCAAATATATTAAAAATATTTAACATTTCAGACCCTTTTATGTTTCAAGGCTGTCATCTCAAATTTAGTTTGTGAAGGAAAAGAGTCATAAGAATGACTTGACTAAATCCATCTTTATCTGTTGAGTGTGCAGTAGTTTTACTCTTGGGAATTCACAATCAAATAAAGCAATCAGAGCAGGATACAAATGCACTCAACAATTCTGTAAACAGACATGACTGCATTTTAAAACTGAAGTCAACAGAAAGGCATTCAGATTCAGGGTTTTGTTAATTTTGTTGTTTGATCTTTTTCTTAGTAGAGTTCTTTTTGGTGTAGTTTTTGTCTCTAAGTTTTCATCAAGGCACGTAATGGAAGAAAAAAGAAGCCAAACCTTGAGTCATAGTAGAAAAGTTGTTAAGAGTGATGGGAAGCTTAGATTCCTATTTAAGGTGTGTAAGTGATGCTTAAAAGCAGGAAGGATAAATACCCCCCTGCTCTATAATGTTTCTCAGTGTGTTCAGCTGAGTGATATAAATAGCAGCTAAATTAGAATGTGTGCCCCTACATGGAGGAGACTGTGCAAAAGCATATTGATATTTTTGTATTGGTAATTCCACACAGTCACTCTGAACTAAGAAAATTATGATCCAAGAAAAATCTCTTCTCTACATCTGAACTTGAATTTCAAAATTCCTGTCAGGTTTATAGTGTTCCACAGTGTTGTATTTGCTTTTCCTTATAAATACAGTGTGTTTTCTTATAAGTTCTCTATCATTAACATTTTCAGTATTATTTCTAATATTTCATTATCCCATGAGATAAATTAAGCAATTGAAATTACTTATATATCAGGCAAAAGGCAGTAAATAATTTAGAACTGAACCAAATATTCATTATTCAGATATGTAGATTACAAAGCTATGAAAAAGATTTATTATGTCATGAGTATTCATGTATTTTATCACACTGACAAAGTAAAAGGTAATGATTTGAATATATCAACACAAGAATCCACCAAATAAGAACTACATTAAGATATTACTGGAATAATAAAACTGAAGCCAATGTGTGTATCCAAAGATACCACAGAAATGCAAAAATCCTAATGACTGTACTAAAGGTCAAAGGGAGTTATTATTTCTTCTACACTTTTGAGGCCACATCTGAAACTCTTGTCCAGTTTTCAGCTTCTAAATTGAAAAACATTACCCATACTTTCCAGAGAGGTTTGTGAAAATATGTGATTTGTGGAGGTGTCTTTGGAGATACACAAAACTAGAGTAGACAATGCCCTGAGCAACCTAAATCAGTGTTGAATTTGGAGCTGCTCTGAATTGCAACTGGATTGGATGCCAAAATGTTAGATTTTATGAATAAATTATTTCTATAATGGAAACAATTTAAAAACTAAAGCCATTATAGCTAAAAATAAAAGAAAACAAAAAATAATTTAAAAATATAACCAAAAAAGTGTGCTGTTTAACAAAATGAGCAATATTTTTTCCTTAAATTGCTCCCTAATGTATGTTTTTCTGGGTTGCTTCCTGAGAACAGGTGTGAATGAAGCTTTATGCCATGCTAAATGCTTTTCAGCATTCTGATAGCTGTCAAGTGTTACAGGACATCTGAAAGAGACCTACAGCCTTTATGATGAGCTGTTCTTTTGGGGCTGGCCACAACAAAAGAAATTTGCTTTTGGGTTTAATAAAAGGTTTTATGAGCTTCAGAGTGCTGATATGCTGCACTTGAGGTACCAGTATGCTAACTGCCTTAGCTTTACAATGTAGGAGCAAACAGCAATCCATACCAGCTTACTGCATCAATTAAAATAAACAAAACTTAATTATACTCACAAAGTTGTTCTTTTTTGAGCAAACTATTTGCTAGTCTGAGCAGTAATCCCATGTTGGAGTGTTCTGTTTAATGGAGAGCAAGAAGCTTTAGCATGAGCCAGCATGGTGTGCCAAGATGCCAGATCACAGACTAGCCATGACATGATTACTTCCTTTGTTTCAATGGAGTTGTATCAGCCACTGTTTCCATTCTGTGATCTCTTTTTCCCATTTAAAAAAAAACCAAACAGATTTCCTTCTTTGCCTTTTAATTGTGGAATCTTTTAGGTATTTTGGGAAATGGACCCCACAGGCTTAAACAATTTCTGATTAGATTGCTTTAGTCGGTTTGATTAACATTCTTACTTATCTGAGAGTTAGGTTAAGCCTCAGTAGTTCCTAATGCAGTAGAGTTCTGTGTCACAGGCATGGGTGAGAGATTTTCTTTGTATTTTGACAGCCTTAAGAGAGGATGTTAACAAAAAATAAATGACTGGTAAACACGAAAGAAAACAATGGAGAGAGACTGGTGACTGCTGTTCAAGGGGTCATTGTTTCAGTAGAGGAACAGAGACTTTGACGGAGATGCTAATGGAAAATCTGTATCTCATGGGGCGTTACCAGGGAAAATGAGCCATAGCAAAGTGGCTCTCTTCATGGCTCTCTTCATTGTAACATAGCCTTCAAACTGGTACTCTGAAACAATTTACTGCAGTGCATCCCATCATTACCAGTGGCTAATATATTGAGTATTCTGTACCCCTGTTTAGTCACACTATCACAATATACATTTCAGCATTGATGCTCCAGAGTTCTGCAGAGATTTTATGTCTGATGTAGTCCTGACTTCATCCAAGTGTTATTGTAGCCAGTCTGGTCTGTTATATACAAATGAATATTGTATGCCACTGTTTTCCATCCCCTGCAACTTATTTTTGGAGATTGGGAGTTGGTTAAACTGAGGAATAATTCCAGTTCTTAGACTTCCTTACCTCTGCTGTGTAACTGCAAATGCAATCTAGTGCCTGGTGACTGATATACTTGGGAAAGAAGAGACTAGAAGACATGAAGCATAACAATATTGCCTAACTGGATTCTGTGTTTAGTGTTTATACAGGAAATATCTGAAAATAGGTATTTTTGGCATACGTCAATCATGAACTTGTCAGTATGTTGTTACAGTTCTCATGCATCATTCTGGTATCCATATTAAATGCAGGAAACAGAAATTCAGGGGAAGTTAAGTTCCTGTTTTGATAAAAAGTGAACCAATACAGTAACCAGAATGAGATCACATTTGCTAATGTTTCTGTCAGCTGTACCTTACTGTGTATCTGCTTCTAGCACAGTTAGCCAGTGTGCTGATGCTAAGGGACCTAGAACATTCATGCTGTAACACTGTGCTGTTGTGTTATTGCTCAGACTTCCTCAACAAACAGAGGAGCTCTGAGGAGTGACAAACTGAAATAAAGTGTAATAGCATTTTGTTTAAAGCAGTAGCCAGTGGTTTTGGTCTGCGGAAAGGAAAAAGGAAAGGAAAAAGGAAAGGAAAGAGGAAAGGAAAGAGGAAAGGAAAGAGGACAGGAAAGAGGACAGGAAAGAGGA
>VYXD01016269.1:226375-238254 GCA_013397195.1 Hylia prasina
AAAGGGGAAAGGGGAAAGGGAAAAAGGGAAAGGAAAAAGGGGAAAGGGGAAGGAGAAGGAGAAAGGGAAGGAGAAAGGGAAGGAGAAAGGGAAGGGAAGGAGAAATGAAAGGAAAGAAAATTTAAACCAAACATAAACTCCAAATTAAATTACTGTTATCATTTGTAAGTGTGGGCCAACACCTTATCATATACCTGAAATACTGCAGTATTTCACCTGTTCATTTAATAAAGGTTAAATACCTCAAGAATAATGGCTCGAGGATTTCGCATACAAAGAATTACCACAAGGGAATGAATTGTTGTATATCAGTTGTTCCTCAGATCCCTAAGTGTTACCCTCTCTGAGCTCAATGCCTAGAAAAATCCCTCCATTTCTTTGAGCTGTAATATTGTCACTCCTGCTGGCATTTACCACTGAATGCTTGCATTTTGGAGCACACCTGTAGAACAGCTGCTGCACTGTCAGGAAAATGGGACTGTAGCATAACTGCTTGTTTGACCTTTGCTCAGTCGACACTCCAGTTAACGGAGTACTTACTCCCCTAGCAGTGCTACTCACCATTGTTTGCTCTCAGACTTGGACAAAATTCTGCACTTTTTTCCCCAGTAATGTGGAAAACTTCTAAAACTAGTAGAAAAACAGAATTATACTGTATGGTTCCTGGCTGTACATATTTGTGTAACACTGAATACAATTTTCCATCTAGGCACAAAAATGAAATCACTTCTGTGATGTTTTGTATCATTTACAGTGTAAGTTCTCTTTGGGGGCCACAGCAATAGAAAAATGCAATAGGAGAATCTACATTTGGAATTAATTAAAACTGGTGAAGGAAGAGTACTTGCTTCATTTTAGAGGAGTTCTATGATGTTAAAGCTGTAGAAATAATATTATGAAAATCTGGAAGCCTCCTTTTCCTTCGACTGTTCAATGAGGTGCTCAGTTTGCTTTGGGGTTACAGATGATAAGGAAGACTTCTCTAAGAAAGTGGAATAGGTATTTCTTGGATTTTAAGATGCATGAAAAAATATTTTTTGAACTACCTGAGACCATGCTTATAGACTTGTTTTTGTAAGGGAAAACAAAAAAGAAAGGAAAATGTTTTTATTATAGCAAACAGAACCTCACATTAATGGCGGTTTTGAAATATCCTGCCAGGAATTTCTTTGGAGGCATTTTGGTTATCGCTGATAACTTTTGATATTATATTTATAATCATAATTTTCTAAATTAATATATCACAGGCAGTTAAATTTCTAGTGTAATTGTAATATGAAAGATTCAGAAAATATTTTAATAATGAAATTGAAATAAACAGTTACAAAGAAGAGTGGATGATAGATTTTTTTTAAAAAATATTGTAGTAAAAATATTTTCAAGGTTAGGATATTTGGACTTAGAGACAACCTTGTTGGTATAATAGTTATGTATTTATGTAAGAGTTGGTGATGGAAGAAAGCCCTTTAGACTTAAATGCTTCATGGCCATCCAAGGTGAATAAGAAGTCGAACAACTTTCCATCACTTTGACAAATGCAGTCAATACATATTTCTGTCAGAGTTGGGATAGGGGGAGGGATGTTATCTGTTACAGGATTTCTCCCTTTGAAGAAACATCACTTCAGTCTTTCTATAGCTTAGCTTAAACTTCCTTCCCATCATCAACACCTAATCTCTTCCAGCTTTATGGCAGTGGCAGTGGGACTACCAGTGACAAGTGATCTGTTTGTTATATAGAGTGGTGTTGTCTTTTGAGACTGTAGCATTTCCCTAATATGCTGTCATGTGGTCTTATAGGACTAAAATAAGCATATTTTTTACAATTGGGTTGTAAAATGCATTTGATTGCATCTAAAATTATTGATCTAAATGGCTGTAAATGAGTTACATATCCAGCTTTATATAGAGCAGTAGAAGCCATTACAATTTTGCTTTTGTGATCTAATGAAAGATTTTGTTATTGTGTACATCCTAGTGCTATTTAATTATATTATATGAGTTCAGAATTAATATCACCTATACTGGTTTTTAATTGGGTAAAATATAAATGTCTGTGTTCCTGAGAGTGTTTCTCTTTAGCAGTTACATTAAAAGTTTATTTGATGACAGCAATAGAATGATTATATTAAATACAAGTTGAAATGATGTCTGCTTCTATTACACAAAACAATTTACAAAACCTCTACTAACTAGAATACAGTTACTGCTATATGATAAAAAAAAATTAAGTCATTAAAAGAATCATGCAGACAAGAGTCATTAGCTGTGTACATTTACCTAATGAAAATGGAAAGCAAAAATCTCTGAACTTATTCATAATCATTTGGGTTGAGGGCTCATAATCAAGGATGTGGCAGACAAAAAAAGCCAAATTGATTAAAGGCTCTAACATGGTGGAAACATTATGGAGATATGTGATAAAATGCCAAAACAAAACTTACTTAGTGATATCTACTTGCATTTTCAATGATTTTGTCACTTCCAAAATGGTTCTATGGAATTATTCATCTGTTAGCAGTTCAAAAAATACAGTAAAGTACTTTTTAAACATGATATGGGTGGGTGGCAGGTACATTGTGTGATGAGAGTGTAGCTTCCAAGATTTTTTATTCAGCAACTACAGCAATTTTATAATTTCCTGGGAGCTGGTATTTAGAAAGGAGTGGCGCTTGTCTTCTCTGTTTAGTGACAGCATGTGGAATCTTATTCTCTGATTAGTTTCTATCTTAGTATTTGTAGAATCACAGAATGGTTTGGGTTGGAAGGTACCTTAAAGATCAACTGGTTCCAGCTCCTCTGCTATAGGCAGGGGCTCCTTCCACTAGGCCAGGTTGCTCAGAGCCCCATCCTTCCCAGCCCTGAAGACTTAATCTGTCTGTGAGGAGCTTACTTGTAGGATGGGTTATATAGTGACTTGAGGTTCATACTGCAGTGCCGTAGTAAGGACTGTGCCTATATCATATAAATAAATTGTACCAAAGAGAGACATTGTTAAAGTTTCAGAAGAGGACTTTAAACACGGATTGTTGCATAAGCAGTCAGGTGCCTAAATAACCTGTCTGAAGAGAGCAAATTCTTTGTCTGAGATTGGTAATGTCTCAAGGATCAAAGATTGCATTTCTTAGGATGCATGGTTATAAAGATTATGAGGAATCTTTATAAAGACTGCAGGAGGTGCAATCATGTTTTCCTCATGTTGGCACATAAGGTGTTGCATTGGTGGAAAATTCCAAGCTTGCTGCTCCTAACAGGCTTCACAGCTGCCTGTGAGAAAGAGTGGAAGAAGGCTGAGGCATGTGCTCTGTAAGAATAATTGAGCACAGCTATTCCCTCCACCTTTATTAGACTCATTTATTGGCAAGTATTACAGAGGGCAGTTTTTATCTTAAAATAAATTCTGTGAATTCACATCTCAAACTAATATAGTCAAGATGGCACTGCCAATCTAGTAGTAGGGAATATGTAAAAAAACTGTTGGCAAGTACTTATAAAAACTGTTACTGCAGATTGAAAATCAAGTGTTTCTTCAATATAATATGCCGTTTATATAAAAAACATGATCGTAAAGTGTTCCTAAAGAGAACGCAGTTATTTTCCTGATCTTATAAAAGCAAAGACAGAAATGGCAGCTATTTTGACGGAAAACACAAACTCTCTGGTAAGTAAATTTGAAATAGGGTTTCAACAATGATAAAATTGTTGAAATTATAATTTTCACTGCACAGTGGTAACTTTTCACTGTACAAAGTAAGCTGCAATGTACAAAGAATGAAACATGAGTTTATTTAGAATGGATGAGTCATATTATACATAAACTGCTGGTTTTCTTTATATTTTAAGATGCTTTTAATTTCCTTTTTACCAGTTTGAAATAATTGGCATTATTAGTAAGCTTTGAGGTTACAGTATGTTTACACAAACATTTTTCATTAATCACAATAATTGACATGCCCACATTAACTCAAAATGTTGAAAAATCAAGTAATAATTTCAGGATTTCTTTCCTTTTTGTTATTTTTTTTTAATTCTCTCTTTTAGAATTGGGTAGAAAAGGCAGAGAAACAGAAACTGTTGTCAGACACCCTTGACCTTTCTGAGCTGTTTCATCCAGACACATTTCTCAATGCTTTACGCCAGGAGACTGCAAGGTGAGGGGAAAATAATGTGCCTATTTGTGCTAATGTGCCATTGTTCCTTATGTGTGAGGATGGTTATTTCATTTTCAGGACACAGATCCAAAAAGTTATGTCAATTGCTGTCATCAGTCATCTTATTTTTATTTCTTGCCTTGAAGTAAAATAGCTGTTACCTGTTTAAATGCTGATTGTTACTTTTTTTTTTTTTAGTTAGAGATGTATTTTTCTTCAAAGTAAGACTTAGCATGATATGGTACACATTGAAAACACATTGAGTTTGGTTTTGTGTTTGATATCCCATTGTTCCACATCTGTAATATTTATTGTATGTGTGTTTCCATTGCAGAGTAATGAGGTGTTCAGTGGACAGTCTTAAATTTACAGCTTCATGGAAAGGGCGAATACAGGAAGGCAAACTCCAAGTTAAGGTATTTTACTAGGGTGTTTTACTGGGATTTTATGAGGATGTTTTATCAGTATAGTCCAAGTCATCTGTCCATAAACTTCCTGGAAAACTGAGCTGTAAATAATTTGTGTACCTGAGATAAAGGGCTGGTTAATGGTGTACAGCTACTAAAATGGCAGTGCAAAATTCCACAGAAATTACAAAAGGAAAACCGTTATGTTTTTTCTCCTCCCTGGTCACTGTTCTCATTTTAAAATTAAGCTTATTGCTCCATTCTCTTCAGCCACCTCTGAGATGAAAATCAAAGCTACAATTTCATGAGTTAAAATTTCGCTCTTGTCCAGACAGATGAGTGGCTTGTAGCCAGAGGAAATATACATGTAAATCTGTAAGTCTAAGGCCATGTGTTAGCATTTCTTTAGTCATTGAAAGGAGACTACTAAGGAAGTAAACCAAAGTAAACCATAAGATGACTAGTTTTGATGTGATAAAAGCCCAACTATTTTTAATGACCAGTTAAGCCTACACCCAGCAGCCATAAAGTCACCACAGATTGCTTTGACAGCAAAGTAGAGATGAATCCTCAAATGACTTAATTTAACTTCTTAACGTTCCAGGTAAAACTGCCACTTTGGTCAGCACAGGTGTCTGTGCACCTTTTTTATACTTAATTTTGTAGGGAATTGACAAAGCAAGTTTTCTGTGCTGTGTCTTCCTACAGGTATGTTGATCCTGAAATAATCCTGCACAGCTCCAGGTTCTGTGTTCAGCATGGAGCACAGCCCTTAAAACCACACCCTCACAGAAACACTTGTGCCCATTACAGGGCACTCAACAGTGGGCTCATGTGCAGCTAAAGCAGGGATTGCTGATTTAGAATTAGAGAACAAGTGTCCGGGCATCTTCTCTAGTCTGATAATGCAGACAGGCACAAGGCTGTGGGAGATATTAGGGTTTAGGGCTGGCTCCTGACACTGTCAAAAATTATTAATACAGAATATGTAAGATTTCTTATTCCTAAAATATGAATATATTGTAAGGCCAGTAAAGATAACTGTAATCATCCAATCAGCCCTAAATACAGTACAGTCTCTGAACTTTGTTGAATTAATTCCTGTTGGAACTAGAGAATGTAATTTTGCAAATTCTTCAGTCTTGATATTTGAGTAAGAGTAATGGTTGCCTGCTTCATTTCATAAGAAACATGAGAAGGCAGAGGTATAGAATTTGGAGAGAAATAAACCAAGGGCCTTTTAGAGCTTGGGATAAACCTGGTATATAACAAACCTTGGAGCCTGCAAATCACATGGTCTGAGGTTACAGATTCATCCAAGGCTTCTAAGGGCATAGCAGTAAGTCAAAACTGAGTTTCACATCTCAGACCAGTCATTCTAGTAGGCTGGCTATCAGCTGCAGACTGTAGAAGCTTGAAGTTCTTCAAAACTTCTTTTAACTTCTTTTAACATATATGAAAAATATCAGAAGTCAATGTCAAGTACCTCAACTTCTAAATAACATTATCTCAGTAGATTCATATATTAAGAAATACCACAGTATTTTGCAGTTGCCAGATTGAAATAGCTGCTTGGCAAATAAAGAATGAGAGGAAAGAGTTTTGTCACAGTACTCCAGTTTTTATTAAACTTCTAACTGAATTTTAGATGTATTACTGTCTGAGAATTTATGTAGTAAATTTTTGGCAATACTATTTAAAGTACACTGTTAGCTGTCTATGCATGTGTAGGCAAAAAGGTTAACATATATAATCTGTTGCTTTACAAGAATGTGTCATGTTCTAAGAGGGAT
This sequence comes from Hylia prasina, assembly GCA_013397195.1. NCBI lineage: Eukaryota > Metazoa > Chordata > Aves > Passeriformes > Sylviidae > Hylia > Hylia prasina. The sequence goes on from VYXD01016269.1 coordinate 232,726, forward strand.
TGAAAAGCAAAAGAGAATTTTGTTTAAGAGGAAATTCTCTGCCCTGGGAAGAGTACAAGCAGTTAGGTGAGTGGCTATTTTTAGCAAAACATAAGAATCTTGTCATGCTTCTCCACTTGATTCGAATATTATCTTTTCCTCTGTAAGAGAGATACTCATTGATTCTCCATTAGTAAGAAATCACTAGTATTTTCATTGCTCCTTTTAACAGAAAGGATTTGGAACCGTTTGCAATGCTGAATATTTAGATTTCGCTACCGTGAGTCCTTCCTCATGCTTATAGAGAACTGAGGAGAAACTATCCCATTAGTAAAGCTATATACCACAGGGACTATAACTAGGGCATAAAAATGTCATCAATTCAGAAAAATCATTCTCTAAAATGTGTCTTGTTTGATAAGGATCCTCTGGATTGTTCATTAAGGCTGGTTCACCTGAGCAGTATGAATTTTAATACTGGTAGAGTAAATGTTGTATCTGCAGTTTCAAGAATTCAGGCTAACCTTGTTGAATGGGAAGGTATTCTGAGAGGGAAGTAAAAAAAAAAAAAATCAGTCAGCAGAATAGGTAAGTCCTTGAATGTGTACTTTGGTGAGATAGCTGGGACCTTGTTTTATCTCAGCTAAATCAGAAATTGTAGTTTACCAGACTCCTCTACAGGAGCCAGACCATGGTATGGGCTGTTCTGAAGTTTATCAGTCTCAACTGATACTAATGGTGTTATTTCACTCTCTCCACCGAGGGACTTGATTCTATACTCACAGAGTTGGGGATCTCTGTTTCAGGGTCTGGAAGAGTTGTGCTCAAGTCCCTATATCAACAAATATTTAAAAGCCTAATAGAATGTCTCTGTTGAAGGATTAATACAAGTAGGAATGCAGGTGAATTTAAAGCTGATAGTCACACATACTTTGTGCATCTTTCTTAGTAAAACTGTCAGGCATGGTTTTGAAGACATGTTCTTCAAGATTTTTTCTTACTTTTAATTTTAAAAGGTTTTGATGGCTTAGAATTTGTTCTGTCATAAGGAAAAGGTGATCCCTTTATGATCTGTATGATGAAAATGCTTTCTCAGTCTTGATGATTTTAAAAAATGGCGTCCAGCTTCAGAAATTTTAGATAGTTGATCTTTCTATGCCTAAAAATACAAATAATTTACCCTGTGGTCATCTGTAAGTTAGAAGCATTCAGTGCTTGAATTGTCAGTGAAACTACAAAGTAGGCAGAGGGATATTCAATCAGGCCAAGAACACACCTTAGTCTTATATGAATTATCAAATCAGATGTTAAATTATCATTGTTAATTCAGGTGATGGTTTAGATGCATGATGTGGAGTGGATCTTATCTAGTAGGATGTGATGAATATTTGATTTAGAATCAATTTGTATAAAATTAGACTTTCTTCAATATCACTTAGAATCAATCTGTGTGAAATTACACCTTCTTTAATATCACTTCGGATTGCTTTAACAAAAGGTACTGAAAATGTATGGCTATTGCACTACAATCACATATTGATATGCAAATCCATCTCTTCTGTTTGCTTTGTGCACTGATTGTGCTGTTGTACGAAAGCAGGTAGTCATTCCTTTTGGAATTCCATTTTCTGTATTGTAGAAAAGAGTGAAAGAAAGGAAGAAACGTGGCAAGAGACTTATTGGGTAGTAAGTAATATGACCTTTGGTAGAACTTAATCTACATAATGAAAAGTAAAAAATTATTGCAAGTATCAAATACACGATATGAGTATTAATATCAAAACTCTACTCTTAGCAACTGATTATATACTAGCATATATAACTGATGATATATAGGCATCCTGAGAGGTTTTTTTTTACAGTATACCTCCATCCTGAAATATCAATTAATTAATGACGGAGGCCTGTAGAGGTAATGAAGTTAAAATATGACTTCCCAAAGTCTGCTGCGGTTTGCATTGTGTAATGGAAAATTATGGCATTGATTAGAAAGGGAAAATCTGTTGCAGAGAATTTGAAATTTGGAAACAGACCTGCTTTGGACCATTGTTATCAGCATACTTTCTACAAAGGTATTTTTAAAAAGCATTGGAATGTGTAAAAATAACTTTTTTGAACTTAAACTAGTACCAGTACCTGTGAACTGCCAAATTCTTTGTAAGAATTAAAAATTATGGTCAACTGCAGCCATTATTCTCTGCTGAGTTTCAAAGATACTATGATTATATTACAGATGCTGTGAAATTCATGTCTTTCATAGTACTTGTAATTTCTTTATACTGTTTATTATAAAAATGAAAAAATGGCTATGGTATTGGAAAATACATTGTTCTAATATTGTTGGTTTTATTTCTCAATGTCTTTTAATATGAAATGAAAATAAAAATTTGGTTTTAATCTTCAAAGGAATTTCTACCTTTGGTTGAAGTTTTCCAGGAGATCAAATGGTATTATTTTACATAACTGTAATGTAAAAGGGACTGCCAATATCAAAAGAAGAAAAGTGCAGTAAAAAGATTTTTCAATAGGTGACTCAATTCTATAGAAATTTCTTTCAGAGATTTCAGGATGGCCAGGCCTTTGAACACCCTAGCAACAAACTTTAAAACCTCTTCATCAGACCAGTCTTCATGCAATAACTTTGCCAACATTATTTATTAAACTATGGTCTGTAAAAATATTCCCTGCAGAAAGCAAAAAGGACAGAAAGAATAACATAGGAGATGAATCTTTCTAAAATTTGCGTGAAAGTTAGACAAAAAGTCTACTCTGAACTTTCCATTTGGGGTTGTTTTAGTTCAGGTTATTTGATGGTTTCACTGTAAGTCCTAGTCTGTATGAAGCACAGATTGGTCCAAAGAACATTGTCACTTCTTTGGTCACTCTCTGTCCAAGGAGAAACACAGCTTTGTTCTATGTCTTTTTTAAATGCCATGTTTTATAACAATTTTTTTTTCATATTAGCATATGTACGTCTGCATCTTACACATTGTGAGGAAGAGTCCTCAGCTGAGGTTAAAAGAGAAATACAAGTTTAAAGAGGAAAATTCTTGAAGAGTGTAATGCCTGTCTATAATCAAAAGAGTAATTAGATACTAAAAATGCAAAATGTAATCTTACTAGGTTACAGTTAATATATTATTAATTAAAAAGCCCTAACACTGGGAAGGAAAGCATAGCTTTTCAAGCATGACAGTAACCCCCACTGTGTTATGGTTTAATTTCATCTTTTTGTGTCAAATAAATAATTTTAGAATACTAAAATTACGTAATGAAATTATATCCATTATATTTTCTATGATACTGATTTTCATTTTAACATCATACTTTAACCCCTTTTTACAATCTGATAGATGTTTCAAAATTTCTTTCAAGGGAAAATATATTAGAAAATGACATTTTTCTCCATTTTGCATATGTGATCACTAATTTTCAGCATCATTATATTTCCTAATTCCAGCACTGCTTTATGAAGCTTCCATTTTTTGTGAATGGAGGCCTCAGTATGATAAATTTGATTCAGGGCTTTAGTATGATACTGTAACAGACAGATGATTTTCAGATTGTAGCTTCTCTTAGATACCTGCTGCAGCTGGAGAGTTAGCCTTTTGAAAAGTTGCATGAAAGTTATTAATGAATTAAGTTTTATTACTGTTAAAACTGACTCACTTTGGCAGGCCAAAATAGCTATTATTATTATTAATACTGTTATTATTATCAAACTAGTAGTATTTGTACTGGGGAAAATAAAATTATCAACAAACATTGGAATTTTTTTTAAGGAATCCAGAATAGATGTCACTAACTTATGGAAGACTCCAAAGGAGAAAAAATAGAATATGTAATTCAGAGGCTGAAATTGATTAAAGGAAAATGCTTGAAACAGGTTACAAATAAAACTTTGCACAGATACTTAAAGAAGCATCTGTGATTATTCTTTAATTTTTTACCAAATAACAGTATATCTGAGAAATCTTGAGTTTGTTAAACAAAATTTTCTCTCATATTATTTCAGTATTTTCTGTTTGCCTCTGCTGAAGCTGTGTAATTGCACATTCCATTCTTTGAAAGCTGTGCTCAGACTTCCAATCAGGAAGTCATGCTTATTGCAGTGATTGTTCTTCTCTTCTTCTAGACATTGTAATGATTGTGAACTTGGCTGTTGCTATCATAATTCCATTTATCTAATGCCAGGCAACTGCAGTTTCATAATTGACGACATTTACAGGTATTTTTTCTCCGTCATTTCAAAGAATGTGAATCCAAATCAGAGGAAGTTCACAGTGCAGTGTGGTCCAGATCTTGCTTTTAAATCATGTTTCCTATTCTCACAAAGAACATAACAGTAATTAATTTCCTGTTCTTTAAAAATCTGGTCACAGTAAAAAGGTTCATCATTTATTAAAGCATAGTGTAATCATTATTGACATTTTAAGTCTATTATTTATGTTTGAATATTTTATATTTCCATGGCAGGTCAGTGGCTTACAACTGGAAGGCTGTTGTTTTGATGGAAATCAACTTTCAGAAAATCTGCATGATTCTCCCAGTGTGTCATCTGTTCTCCCTTGTTACATGGCCTGGATTCCACAGGTACTAAATTATTAAAATCCCTAAACTTTCAAGACCCATAATTTGATTTTTTCTGTGTATTAACTTTTCAGTATGATGTTGCTGACCTGTTTTCCTTTCATTTCAAAATAAAAATCCCAGTCTTTACTGGGAAAAGCAGTTACTTACTTTATTTAAAACAGAAACTTACTGTGATTTTGTTAATATTCTTTAGCTTGTATTGCTTAGATGAAGGCAAGGGCTTTCTTTCAGTCATACCTTTTTTCCTTTGTCCTTTAAAATCATTAGCATATTTTCAAACCTTTATTTAGTAAATGTATACATGTGTTTGGGAGTTCATTCCTAGAATATATTTTCTTTGTGTTTTAAATATTAAAGTAAAATGCAGCAGCAATAAAAAAATAGAGAATGTGATGTGAGCTGTAAGCAAAGAAAGCCTTTCTCCTACTTAAACTAATTTAAAAAATGCCAGTGCTTGCAGATTTTAAGATGAAAGCAAAGTGATGCAAAAAACTGTTACTGCTTCTGCCCTCCAATTGTCATAGCAATCGCTGATGAATAACGCAAAAAGTCGCATAGAATGTATTCAAGGATGTGTCTTTTAACTAAAAAATTGCTTATTATAGAATTCATCCCACCTACATTTAGGAAGCCCATTTCACCAGAAGATAGCTGGGATAAATCTGTCCAGGTGTGACTCCAGAGACAGCCTAGAGCACTATGATGATCTTTGTATATTGTGATAGATGTTGTGCAATGCTGACACATTGCTGTATCCCAACTTCTTTTCCTCTCGTTATTTCCAGCAGGGGAAATATAGCATTACATTATAGTATAGCATTAGAGGGATAAAGGTCGACAGATTTAGACCTTGAACACAGAAGTAAATGCTAGCCACCATCTGCACCATTGCTCCCAGCTTGGGTAGGAAAGAAAATACTGAAAAAAAAAAAAAAAAAAAAAAAAAAAAATCTCAAA
>VYXD01016269.1:238260-289634 GCA_013397195.1 Hylia prasina
AAAAAAAAAAAAAAAAAAGAAAACATCTCAAAACCTCTTACAAAGTTGACCAGTGAAAGATTTTTCAGTTTTTCAGTGTTTACAGGGTTTGGTTTTTTCAGATAAATAAACAGATTTCTAATTTACTTGAGAGGTGGTGCATGGAATAAATACAGAATTGCCAGACATTCTAATATATTGGCTCAGTGGTGGATGGTAATATGTGTGGTTTTCCACGGTAACAACAAATGGAAACACATTTTAAATGAGAATTCTAAGTAGTCCTCCCATTGTTCTGAAAGACATTCATCTTGTGTTTGAAATAAAACAGATTTTTTAGTATTTTTCTGAATAAGACTATTTTTTAAACTCCAAAGGTAGGATCGAAAAGTTATATGTGAAATCAGCAGAGCTTTATCTATAAAATTAAAAAATGAGATACTTCAATAATCAATGAATTAAACTTTTTCAAATGTATTTATATTTGAAGCGGATAGCAACTGACATCTTCGTGTTGGAAAAAAATACAATTCTTACAAAACACAGATCATAACTTGTCAACTGCCCAGATTTTAAATATAAAGTGTCTCCTTATAAGGAGAGTTTTTCTGAATAGGTCTACCCTTGAGTTGTTTTACAATCACTGTAAAAATTGACTATAATCAAATACTGTGCTCAGAAACCAAAACAGAATTGGGTATCATGCATTTCCCTTAATTTCATTACCTCTCCTTAGGAGAAGTGTGCATAAAATTGAACATACTGTCTTAGAATACTTAGGTTTTGAATTTGTTTTCTTTTTTCCATAAATGCATCTTCTGAAATCTGGTGAGCCAAAGTATATGTATAATGTAATGCTTTGAAGTAATTTTCAGCTAAACTTAAAGTAGCCTACAGGATTTCTCTGAGAGAACCCCCTCAAAATCCTGCAGTGTTCTAACCAGAATATTTTGAGCTACTAACATTATGCTTGTTATCATTAGACTGTGAAGGTCCTTTCCAGTTTTAATCCACTGATAGATCCCATGCTGTGAAGGGTGTCACTAAAGGGAATGGAACTGTGTGATGCAGTCTGACAACGAGAACTTTTGGACTGTACTTAAGCCAAGAACATAAGGATTTGTGACTCAAAAAGACTTCCACAGTATGGCTTTAACCTTCCAATTATGTGATTCCTTAAAACATCAGTGGGATTGAGAAAGGTGCAAGAACAGATATTTTGTCCCTAAAAAGTATAAAAACAGGTCTTTGAAGGCAAACTGGCCACCTTCTGGCTCCCAGCTTTGACAAAATTTAAATTCTTTGATTAACATTTTACTCTCAGTCTGGCCAGCATTTTATCTTTTTCAGTAATGTTAAATGAGGGATAAATGGGGTAAGTACAATTCTTCTGAGAACAACTGAGTTCCTGATCATTAAGTTACTCTGTATAAATATTAGCACACATAGATCTTCTGCAAGGATTGAAATACTGTTGTCTAAAAGACAGGGGAAGTTGATTTTCAAAAGGAACAACAAAATTCTTCAGTAATGGCTTTACACTTCACATGCAAGGCAAAGTGCTTGAAAGAGTTATTGTTTTGGATGTTTCCTTTTCCTGTTTTTAGTTATTTTCTAGTAATGGAGCCTCACTAACTCACATTTGATGTGATTTGAGTTAAAATGACACTCATTTTTATTTTAAATTCTTTTCTGACAAGTGTGCTGCTTTGTTACTTGGTTCTTGAAAATCTGCCATTTTCCTGTTGACAGGAAGGGACATTTTGAGTGTGACAGAAAACATGCTTAATATACATCAGTTGAATCAAACCCTGAACTATTTGTAGTAACTAAATACATCATGGTTTGAAATTAAGTGCTGTAGGAAGTCTAGACAGAGTCTTTGAGCTCAGTTCTGTGGTCAAACATATGGACAGTGCCCATGCAAAGCCCTAGGAGGAAACTGCATCCAAGGCAGTTTGTAGTACAGACAGCAGAGAGGAGCAGTTCAATAAAGCAGCCTGGAACGTGTGGGGTAAGATTTTTTTGGATTGTAGTTCCTGCAGTGTGATGCTTGCAGGTACCTCAGGTATCACACCAGGGGCTGTGCCACATCAGGAGGGCAGGGTTTGCTGCAGGGATGGAGGGGGCAGTAGGGTCTGCCAGGGCACAGGCACCACAGCACTCCAGCCTGCCAGGATAGCTGCTCCCTACACTACAGCACAGGGGCTCCTGAGCAGCTTTCTTCCTGCAGGAAACTGATCAGCACTTCCCTTAGCCTGGCTTACAGACACTTTGGATGTGTAATTTTTGGGAGGGTTTTAACCTGAATGAAGATTTTTATATGTAGTTCATGGGATCACCCCTGTTATTTACTTCCTGCTGTTGGAATTATGGAGTGAGCAATTTTTCTGAAGTCTCTGCTTCATTGGTTATCCTTCTCCTTAAGAGAGAATGAAATGTCCTGAATGAAACCTTTCTAGTCCAAGGCTGCAGTGTCCAAACTTATCTTAACTTTAGATACCAATGGAGATTATTGCTTTCACTTGTATTGTTGTCTTTTGACATGATAACTAAGTGCCTGTTTGTTGACAGGATGCATATGGTCCATATTCTCCAGAGGAATGCATATCTTTACCAGTCTACACTAGTGTGGAGAGAGACCGTGTGGTGACAAATATTGATGTACCTTGTGGAGGAAACCAAGACCAGTGGATTCAGTGTGGTGCTGCTTTATTTTTAAAAAATCAGTAATCTGAAACTGCATTAACTTATGAAGTTGATACATTTAAGCATTTAATTTCTTACTTACTAAAAGAGAACTTTAGATTCATTGCTTTTATATTTTTAAAGCTGTAGTTTATAATTCCTGTTTATTTTTTTAAGATGTATTCAAATAATTCTACTTGATAGAACTTCAGTGTATCTTTGTAGGATAATGTAAAATTAATTAACAGTTAACTATTCAGCAAACTGCTAATTTGGATTGTTTCTCTAGGTTGTAATGTGCTTTATTTCTTTCTTGAACTTGTTGAAATCCCTTCTGGTTTGCTCAGGAATATTGAATAAAAATTCAAAGTCAGCATTTTTTCTTTGATTTTTTTTTCATTATCCTTTTGGTACTGTTATTCATATGCCTCTGTTATTTAATAAAATAAAATTTAAAAAATTACCTTTTGTAACTGAAATGTAATGTTTTACTTGAAGATAAGAATAAGGATAAACGTTTCAATCTCTTTTAACAATGCTTTACTTCTAATTATATTTCTGTGTATAGGTAGTAAATAATAGGACTTTGATGAACTTCATGTGGAGTTACAAATTCATGTGAAGTTACAGAGTTAGATTGATTACTATCATGGGTATTATCCAGAAGTTACTGAAAAAAAAATAAAATTGAAACTTTTTGTTACTAAATTCCAGTAAAAACGTGCACATAAAGGCCTGCAATAGCCAAACAATTGCTTAGGAAAAAAAAAGAAAGAGATTTCCATCCAGTTGTTAAATGAAAAACAGAGGGATATAATAGTGCTTTTGGTCTGTGTTGTGAGAAATGCCCAGAATCTTGTTCTTAGGGCAGGATACCCAAGCTTGATTTCACTGTTTCATGGTGTATCATATTGGGATGCTATCATAGCATTGGAGTGCAATTAGACAAAATCCTAAAATTCAGCAGGAAGCAGAATTACTGATATCTCAACAATTGAAAGTATCCAATTTTAAAGTGGAATTACACACCTCATGAGGATATTTTTAAAAGCCAAAGGCAAAACACTTTGCTAGTTTGCCTGGAAAACGAAATAGATGCTTTGGCTCTGATGTATCTGATAGATTTTATATTCATTTTGAAATAGTCTTTAAATCGAGATGATTTCACATTCCGAATATTTTTCATTAATGGTTTGAGGGAGAGAGAAGGAAAGCAGAGAAAAGATTGGCCCCATCTCCAGGTCAACTTTTGCAGAAAGTATTTTTTCTCTCTTCTCTATTTTTCATGCCTTAAACTTGGTCTTTTGTCTACTTGGGAAGTTTTCCATTTTAGTTGTTCTTCTAATTAAAAGCTGTCCTAAAATAATTTGATACAATTGAACATACATTTTTGAAATTGAATCCTATCTAAAAGTAGAATAGACTTAATACTTTTCAGATAATTGCCTGTTAGGACAAAGATGTCTGCCAATACATCTTCTTTTAATCTACCTTGCACAGAAAGTAAAGACCAGAGATGTAGTAGGTGGCTTTGATGGCCCATCTTGTTTGTAATGGGAAATAAAAATCTATTGTAGTGAGTGGTAGAAATCCCAAAATGAATCATTTGTAGAATATTCTGGGGATTTCTATTTTTTATTATTATTTTTTTTCTCTCCTCGTAAGCTTCAAATGCCTTCCATATTGCAAAGAGAAATATGATTATTATTTAAAGTCTCTCCTTTCAAGTCTTCTCTTGCTAAATATTTAGTCTTACTAAATATTTAGTCTACTTATATACATATTCATCCCATCACAAAGAACAGATACAAAAGAGACTCGCCCAGACCTACCACACCGTATTTCTATTTCAGGGTCAGGAACTGATTCAGTTTCTTACTGATGACTTGTCTGTATCCTAACCTCTCAGAACTGGCCTATCTCTGGAGGTTTGTAACCTCCTCTATCATCCACCACTGCCACAGATTTAGAACTGTGGAATATTTCTCAGCTCACAGCATCAGGAGTTTTGTTCCCAGACATGCATTCATGCATTTCTGTCAGAGCCTTCTCTTAGCCAGCTTGATTAAATCTCATTTTGTTTGGTTGCCCTCTCAGTTTAGAACGCCTTCACATTACTAGAACTGTCTGTTTGCTTCTGCTCTTTCTAAGATCTTCCCTGAGTGATATGAAAAAAACACAATCTTCTTAATGTTTAGCTATAACTGGAGCCTTGAGTTATATTTTTATTTGGACAGAGGTCCTGTGGGAGCCCATTGAGGCTGATCTTTGTTACAGATGTGAAGGGCTCTCTCTTCTGAGGTGTCTTTGATGCCTTTATTTTTTTCAGCACAGGACAAAAAACTGATTTAAATGTCAAGCTAATTTTTCAGCTTGAAATCTAGTAGATTTTTAATTATGTAATACTATCATCACAAAAAACTCCAAACTTTGGGAGCTCTGTATTATGCTTGCAGTGTATTAAGCAGTATGTTTGAGACTTTATTTTGTTTAAGTGATTCACTAAGTTTTCCTTCTCATAACTGGTGTTACAACCCTAATATTTTAGATGGCTCCCAGATGACCTACAAAGGAAAAAGAAATTACTTACCATGTGTTCCTTGATACGTATTGTCTGTTTGCACTGTATAATGTGCTTGCTTTCTACCCAATGTTGTAATCTAAATGAAAGATGCTATAGGTAACTGCTGCTTTAGATCATAGGAATTACATTTTTGGCAGTAAAAACAGAACTGTAGAGTTTTTATTACCACCCAAGTGCAGCTGTATCACATGCATAGGCCATTGACAAGTATGAATCAGGAAACATAAGAAATAAAAACATCAGAAATGCCTTAATGGTCTGACTAGGGTTTGAAGGAGTCTATTCTGCTATTCAGTTTCAAGGGTATAGGAACTTGTAAGACTAAAAAGAGATATATAAAGAGATCTTAGAAAACACACATTGCTGCTCTGTTAACACTCTCTTTTGAAGACTTGAGAAAGGCAAATCTTCAGTAAGTGCAAGTTGTTATCAACAGAAATCAAAACAACAATATGCAAAGTGAAAAAACCTTAAAAGAATAACAAAACCTTTGAAAATAATGATTATGCAGTAATATCTGAATGTCTTTAAAATACAAATGTTTTTTTTTAAAAAAATGCATTTATTTTAAATTTGAAAAGGAACAGTTTCTTCCTTTTACACCTTATAGCAATCAAGTTTCTGTAAGATATTGGTGCTGTCATCCTTTGGAAGATGAGCTGTTTGGTGCATTTAGCAAATGCACTGCAATTTTGCTGACACAGGGCGTGCTGTGTGCCCAAACAGAAGAATACATGTTTGTTGAAGAGTCAGACTCACTTTTTGCTATTTGGGCTGAAGGGCCTTTCAGAAACAAGACCTACAATGTTGATAGAATACCACACATGTTTTAGTGCTAAGTCAAGTTGACTTAGGATTTTTTCCCAGAAAATTTTTAGAGTTTCACTAAAATCCGAATGCTGCAGTGGAAGGCAAGTTATGCAAGTTGTGCTGAGTATAAATAGAACTGGTGATGCAAATTGTCTTTCTCCTCTGTTTATTTCAGCTTTCAGAGACCAGTACTCAGAACAGCAGTAATTTGTCCCCTATCATTGTTAGAGCTGAAGGGGGAATAACCTGGACTCCATGCTCAAAAGTATCAAATATGAATTATATGAGTTCTTAAACTGATAGACTGTCTTTCAAAAACAAAAACGGGTTTGCATAAACTATACTTAATATTGGTTACCATAATAAAAACATGCAGTTTTTAGCAGGACTAGAGATTTCAATATGAAGTTTTACATAGACATTTTTAATTCCCTTTAATTTTTACATTCTTAATCCTTTGGGAATGAAAGGTGTGAAGGAGAAACTAGATGTGGGTGTGTCTGAAGACCAAAAAAGAGTGAATCATGCTTGAGAAAACAATTTCAGCCTCTGTGAGTCCTTATGCTGTGTTCTCCTCTGAGGGTGTGCAGTTTCATCAGTGCACTGGAGTTCTTCACAGACCAGAAGCTTCTCTGGAAACCCATCTACCTGAGAAGCCATCCTCCTTCATCTCAGTTCAGGGCCTCCAGGGTGAGGCTGCATAACTCAGCCCCATCTCCTGGATCTGCTTTTCATTTCAGATAGTGAAGCTCTTACTGCAGAGGTCACCAAATTAATGTGTTTTAAGAACTGCCAGTCTTTAAGATCTAGATTTTCTCCAAGTTCTCATGACCTTTATCTAAGATACCCAGAAAGGAAGAGGTTTTTGTTTTTTTTTCTTTTGGTATGTTTGGTGCAAACAGAAAGACTTTTCACTGGCCTGTTCTAGAGAATCAAGGAGCAAAATTGGTGTTACTTCTTTAAATAGCTTTACATCAATTACTATTAATATGGGCTACAGTGTGCCTCAGGAAACGTTCTTAGGATATGATCTTTGTGGAAATTGAGGTGCTTATTTCCTTTTATTTTAAAGTTGAATTATTTTGGTTTAACTCTAGCACATAAGTAATCATAGAATATCCAGAGATCTTTGCTCAAGCTAGTTCTAGAATGGGTGTGTGGGTATGACAGGCTAGTCAATGCAAGAATTTGGGTATTCACCCTGTGTTAGGATATGCTACAATGCTAATTTTTCCTCATGAAAGCCATCTGCATTGCAGTGTCTTGTCCAACACATAAATTAACTGAGAGCACATGTCATTTGAGGACAGTGTAAATATCCTCTCTGGTGTTGATTCTTGCTGGGTGATCTGTAAAGGAAGTTGCCTGAACTGCAGTAAGCAGATGTCCTAGGTGAATGTCAGATCTGTGTACTCTTAACTGGGAGCAGTTTCTACAGAAGTGTCAGAATTGCTACTGTCTTTTCTTCTCAGGAGACAGCAAGTTGCCCCAGCTCTCTTTAAAAGAAGTCTTAGATATATTCTTCATCATTTTCCCCCAGTGTTAGATCCACTTCATTTTTCAGAGCAGCAAATATGGATTCTTATCAACAGATCAGCCTTGGAAAAAGGAATTAGTAATCATGCTTATGAAATGTTTGAGAGAGGCAATTTCATTGTCAGAGCCGTCTCACTCGTCTCAGCCCCTGGCAAGGTGAGTTCTCCTCATGCAATCCCACATGGGTACTACTGCCCTGCCTAAGAGGATTTCCATACACTTTTCTCTACCTACTGAGATCGGGAAGAAATGACAATGTCTTCAGAGCGCTTTTGGGATGGGCACGGCCATATCGGCGTTTCCCACTAGGTGGTACTGTGGACTAGATCCTGGTGAGAGCCTGGCACGGGGGACTGAGGTGGGTTTGGAAGGTAAAGACAATTTATAGTCTATACGACATTGCATCAACGGTCCGTTCCGGAGGAAATTTCTTACAGCAGTGCTGAATAAGCAGCTACATCTTAAAAAAAAAAGAGCTTCTAGTTAGTTGTGATGTAGTTCTTTTTAGAAATAAGTGATTCAGCAGGTGAATTTCTCCTTCCTTCAAGATGCCTCGTTTGTGCAAGTGGAAAAGGCACTGATTGACCACTCTGGCCCGTTTGCAGCTATTTCTGTGCATCTTCACTGTCTGCACAGGAAGAAGGAACAGTGAGGAGAAGGGTGCCCTTGCAGCATGGAAGGCCACCAGCCTCCTGCACTGCATCAGGCAGAGTGTGGCCAGCAGGCTGAGGAGGGTGATCCTTCCCTGCACAGTACTGGCAACACGTCTGGCATTCTGGGCCCAGTGCTGGGCTCCCCAGTGGAGACTCAGACATTTTGGAGAGAGTCCAAATAAGACATTGGAAAGCTTGAGACAGTTCACCGAGATGGTCAAGGGGCTGGAGCACATGACTTACGGGAAAAGGCTTAAAGGAAGTAGCGTTTTTCAGTCTGGACAAGAGGCAACTTTTGTGGGGAGGGACTTATTGTTTGCCATTGCCTACATGGAAGTTATCAAATTTCATGGCAGGAGGACAGGGGACAAGATGTTGTAACTACATACTGAGAAAAATATTCTCCCCCTGAGGACAATCAGACACAGGTTTCCCAGAGAGGTTGTCCAGTTACCATGCTTGGAAGTACTGAAAATTGGACTGGATAAGACACTGAGCAATCCATTCTGACCTCAGAAGTGAACCTGGTGTTTGGGAACTTCCTGATGTCCCCTCCAACCTGAAATATACTATGTCTCTTCTGGTGGGTTAGCTACATGTTCATAATTTCGAGCACAGTGTATAAATTACAGTAAGAAAACAATGTCATTCTGCTCTTTCTACTTTCTGGTCCATACAGAAATGACCTGCAAGTCCTTCAGTTTTACTGCTGCCTCATAAGCTATCAGCAAGTTCAGGGGTTAGTCAATGGAAAATGAAGCAGTTCACAGAATAAATGGATGAATGAAATATTAAACCATAATAGAGCAAGCCAAAAACAATTTAGAAGAACCTCACTTAAGGCATAAAACCAAAAATAAATGTTCTGAACACTTCAGAAGCAAGATGCCTGCCAAGGGGAGAATTGGGTTATTAGATGAAGTACAAAAAGAGTAACTCGGGAAAGGTAACACCACAACAGAAACCTAAAGTCTTTGCATCAAAATTCATTTCAGAGAACCTGAGTGTGGTTCCCATACTGACATCTCAGTGTGTGTTTTTTAAATAAGAGATGAGCCTTAGGGATCATCTTAAACTGATCTGTCAAAAAAAAAAAATTAGAAGAAACTAGAAAATAGTTGTAAGAAATAAGTTATTAGGCCCTCATCCAAGAGTCCTTAAGAAACTCAAGGAACTCCAGCACAATGTTGCCTCACTGGTCAATATAGGTGTCTAACCTATCACTTAAGTGGTCTGTTGTTCTAGGGGAAGCCTAAGTTACCTTTTTTTTTTTTTTAGCAGTCTTTATGGAAGACTCTTTTCTATGTAAAGCTTATTGAAATTGTAAATCAAAAAAATCCACTATCTTAAAAACAAGGAAGGTCAGCATGGAGTTTTTGTAAATCACGTTTTAAAAAAATTATTTTTTAGCCTTTAAAAAAGCTTGAATTTATTGATAGAATAAAAAAAATTGATACAGTATACAGGGATTTGCACAATGTGGGAAAAGGTGGGGGAAAGGAACTAAGCTGTGCAACAAGAAAAAAATGAGAGAGAGAGAGAAATGAAGAGACAGAATGAGTAGTGTTGTGCTATTTTACAGCAGCTGAGGATCTCAATTTCCTACTTGATTTTTATCGAGGCAGGAATCCCAAGCCAGAGTATTTTCTGTGGCTCTTCAGTACAATGGCATAATTCTTTATGGAGAAGTCTGTGTTAATTTTATTGCTTTTACTACATTCACACATGCTGTGCCCAAGGGTTAGTTTTCTCTTAAACTGTGTAACCTTTATGCCTCTCTTGGATGCTGTATGATTGATCACCCTGAAAGGAAGCAAAGAGGTAATCAGCCAGTTTTTACTTTGCCCTTCCTTCCTTCCTTCCTTCCTTCCTTCCTTCCTTCCTTCCCTCCCTCCCTCCCTCCCTCATCTGATATGTGACTGGCCATTAAGGTAGATAAAATGAAGAAAAACTTCACTGAAGTAGGTGTTAGGATATAATGAAGAGTTTTTATCACATGTTGGCAGTTATGATTCAGTTCATATCAAAGAATAGACTGTATCACACCTGCTTCTGGGGATTGCCTGGAGCAGAAACAGCAGAATCACAGGAATTAATACAAATGAAATGATCCTGACTGCATTTCCTGGCCAACTCAGAACTAATAAGAAACAGACCTGAAGGTTTCAGGCTAATCACTTCCTAGCACAAAGCTGTATCTAAGGAGTGAGCTGATGAGATATGGAATTTGTGTTGCAACAAGCAAGTCAAAATTACCTTGTCCCATATCTGTGATGCCAATGTAACTAATCCCTGTAAATTTCATTTTTAAAGAGCTAGATGTTTGAAATATGTTTTATTCTATCTTTCATTGGATGGAAATGAAAAAACCCAGACTGGTGAAACCAGAAACCAGCCTAAACTGAGGTAGTAGAAAGCTGATGCAGGTTTCAAAAAAGCGAGTGAAAAATGGCAATTCCTTAAGCAATAGAAAGTTGAACAGACCAAATAAAATGAAAGCTAAAAATTAAGGGGTAAAAAACCTAAAAATTATTGAAGAATCCCAAATAATGGATTTGCCATGCTTATTGAGGAATTGTGGAGTGTTTCACTATGGAATGTGAAACAATTGCAGGCTGAAGAGCCAGACACCCACTGGCATCATACCAGCTACCCTGAAGGGTAGTCCACACCGAAAATCTATGAACTTAATGAAAAACTGTATGCCTTGTAATCCAGAACATAATTGTGCAGTGGAATAATGCAAAGATGAGTCAAACTGAACATCTGACCAGGTGCTGCTATCATGAATGGAAGGTGAAAATTGCTGGTTTAGATCAGGGCTGCATGTCAACTGATCCAGTATTCTGCCACTGCAAATAGTTGGGGAAAAAGAAAAAATGAGGTAATTCACCCAGCAATAGGCAAAAGCCGTAAGGTAAAGCAATGTATATTTGCTTCTCTTCCCTACAAACTAAAGGTTTTCTCATTTTTCTAAAGGGCAGATTTAATTCCCTTTCCAGGAAAACATGTGTTACCCAGTATATCCCTGAACTCTCCTGTAATGCATATATGTCTATGTATAAACCTTCTTGGAGCTGTCTGAAATTTTGGGCCCAAGACATACTTTTGAAAACCGGATTTTTCTTTCAAGGTTCTTTATTTTATACATGTTTATGATATCCCTTCTTAGTAATTTCCTCCTGAACCAAACAATCACAGCCTTTCAGAGTCCGCTGATAAGAATTTTTTTTTTTTCCATCTAGCCATCTCCAACTGATTTTGCTAAGTTTTTCTGAATTCTGATTCTTATTCTTATTTAAAGATCAGGTGGTCACAAAGTTTCAGGTAACACCATGTAAAATTTTTGATTTTATTCGATATCCATATACTATAGTAAATTGCTTCCCACAGGTTTCATATCCTGTTGAACAGCACTCTCCCAGTGCTTCTTCACAAACAAGAAAAATATTATAATATGAAGGGTTGCCCATCTCTTTTCATTAAATGATAGGAGTTAAGCCAAGATCTGTTAAGCACATACTTACTTATTCTTGTCATTTTAATTTAAAGGAATTTTAAATTTAAATAAATATTTACAAATTTGAATTTATCTTTTAAAGTTATTTATAAATAGATCCCATTTTTTCCCACCTACAGATGGAACTACTTCAGATGTAGTTGTTTTGCAGAGAAATTTTTATTTTTCTGAAAAAGTACTCAAGATAAAAGAAATATTAATTCTTAATTATTTTGTAACAGTACCAGTTTCTGGTCTAGCAGACTCCCTGCACTCTGTTTTTTTTTATTTTTTTGACCTCTGTCCTATTCTCCAGAGGGTGCCTTGAACTGCAAAGTTCTAGTTGTTTCCCAGGTGGAAGGTCCCCTCTGATCCCCAGAGGTTTCAGCTGCCCTGAGCAGGCACACGCCCCTTCCCGCTGCTGCCAGGCTGCAAACTTTTAACAGAACAGAAATGGATTGACAGAGAATAAGAGCAGGCAGGAAATTGCAAAACCACTTTTATCTCAGCCTATTATGAACTGTTTTTAACATTATGGAGGAAATTTGCAAAGTATAGGAAGAGCCTTGTGGTGATTTTCTTGGAAAGCCAAGAAGGCAGCGCTACATCTGTTGAAGGACTATCTTTGCACTCAGCTCAAAGCATCTGCTACTGAATGTTGCTGGAGACAGGGGAGGATGAGGAGTTGGATCCATTGTGTGGGTTGTTTAATCTGAGTGAGATTTTACAGCAGATCTCATATGGTCAGCTCAGCTGTTGGAGCACGGTGCTGACAATGCCAAAGTCGTGGGTTTGACCCCCACATTCGGTTCAGAGTTGGACATGAGGGTCCTTTGTTGGTCTCTTTCAACTCAGACTCGGACTATTCTGTGATGTGACAGAAGTTATTTGTTGACTATACTCCATTATGATCACCTTGAAGACCTGTCTGGGGCAGTGTCATTAACATAAATCATCAAAAGGAATACTGCTGTGGAAAACTTGCAAATGTTACATGGACACTCTGAGCAGCTGTAAGTCAACACGTCTCTTTATTCTTCAGGGAAATGATGCTGGTTCACGTCAACTGATGAAATGTCTCACTGAGTTAATTTGACCTTAAACAATTCTGTGCAGTGGGGCCCATGGCTGTGTTGAACAGCAGAACTTACTGTTTTTGAGGGCCTGTTATGAAATTTATGCTGATTTATTTTTCCTTTGGAAAATTATGATTCACTAGAACATGACTTCTGAGAAGGAAAGTACACTGAAACCAGTCCTAAATAAGAGATTAAAAAAGGGTTTTAACACTAGACTGGTTGCTGCAATACAGAAATTTTAATTCTTCAAAACATAGGAATTTTCGGGTTTGAAATCTGAACTTACTCCTCCATATCTAAAAGAATATCAGTATAAATTAAATACCAAAACCAACAAAGGATACCAAAACAAATTAAAGGATACATCTGAGATTAATTCAGTTTATCTAAAAAATTATCCAGTCACAAAATAAAATGTCTTCAAAGAGTTAATACTAAAATTATATGTCAAGACAATCAATTTACTTTGTAAACAATGATTTGGTTTAATCCAAGATCAATGCGTGAATTTTTGTCAACTACAGGGACCCATTCCTGCCATTATAAAATTTAGTTTTCAGAGTCTGGCCACTTCCAATGTACAAACTGTAGCCTTCACTCCAAAAACTGTTTCTACAATTTTAGATTCCTTCTGGATAAATTGTCTGCCAGCTTATGACTCCAAAACATGGCACTGGAAGTCCTTCTCCCAGACTATAATACATGGGCAGTTCAGATCTGTGATAGGAGGTAAGTTGCAGTCACTGTCTTAGAGCAAGTGCCCTGGATTTTCATACTATTTGGTTCCTACAGATTGCTGTAATATTTGGGGTTTGTTGTGGATGCTGGAACAGAACTATAAAAAAGATGTATTGTCAGACAAGCAAGAAGACTACAAAAAAAGAAAATCAGTCAGTTACTAAAATAGCTATGGCCCACAGTATAAAGTACAGAAAACAATCTGAAACCACAGATACCAATATTTCCCTTCAGAATTCAGAATGGGGGATGTGATATTTTGATAATTATGAACAGGACTTTGGAAGTGCCTCAGGCTCATTAATCCTGTGGAGTTATGAACCTTATGAAAAAATCCTGTCTTGTGCTTTTAAGGATTTAATGAGGATTTTGTAGTCAGCAAACCCCAGGTCTCTCAGGTTTTCGCTGAAGTGTTGACACAGGCTTTTACTTGGGAATAATACCACGGCGTTTTTCTCTACACAAAATTACTCTCATTGGCATTTGAGTGTTTTCCAACTAAGTAGTCTGGTCCAAACTGGGACCGGATATGGCTTTCACTTGACCTGGCAAGTCATCATCATCTGTCAAGATATGACCAAAAATCCTGGTGTAGCTGTAGGCCCCAAGAGCCTTGCCCCAGTTCCCCACACCACCTGGGAGGGGTGGCAGGGCAGCTGGCTTTGGCACCAGCTGCTGTGGAATCCTGGATTTCAATCACCATTATTTTGCAGCCCCTTTTTTTATATTATTTTAAGTGAAAGCGTAGCAGTCCTTTCATCCTACACTGAAATTATTTTGTAAAATAGGTGAAAGGAACCATCTGAAGGCAGATGGGCTGTACCTTCAGATGACCCAGGGAACTAGAACTCCTGTCAGCCTAATCTCAGTGCTGGGAAGGTCGTGGAACAGATCACCCTGAGTGCCAACACTCAGCACGTGCCGGACAACCAGGGGATCAGGCCCAGCCAGCACAGGTTTATGAAAGGCACGTCCTGCTTGACCAACCTGACCTCTTTATATGATCAGGTGAGCCCCCTCAGTGGATGACAGAAANTAGTGGAGGCTTTAACACCATGCCCCACAACATTTTCCTGGAGAAGCTGGCTGCTCATGGCTTGGACAGGTGCATTCCTTGCTGGGTGAAAAACAGGAGGCTGCGCTCTGAATTGCACTTGGTCACTTCGAAAGACAACTTAAAAGTCACTGAAGACTGGTGCATGGAAATGTTGCACTGTGTTCAAAAGAAGCAAACAAGTAGACCCTTTGTAACTCAAAGTATGTGGGATTTCTCCTCTTTTCCCTTTTTTCACTGGCTTTTCTGTACTATTCAATGCTTCACACACCTTTCAGAAGAGATGGGATGACTTGTTAAAAACAAACGGGTCATGCATACTGAGCTTTGGTAGTAGGAGACAGACCTTTTAATGTCATCCAAACACAGATGAAATGAACTGGCTTTGGAATCTTTTTCCTGTGATTCCTCATGTCTGACTCAAAACTTGTGAGGTCCCCAAAGCAATAAAAGAAACACTTCAACCACACACTTCATTGGTTTCCCCTGGTTCTGTTGGGCACAGAGGGGCATTCTGCCAGAAATAGTTGTAAATGGCACCATTCCCATAAAGGACAGTGAAAATTGTCTTTTCAGAACCCGTCAGTTGTGACCAATTCTTCCTAAAGACCTCTTGGGCTTTTCTGCAGGAAGAACAGCTGACAGGATATACAGAGGCAATAAAAACATTTAAACATTGTCAATACATCAGGCTACAGAGCCATGCAAGCTGTGAAGCCCTGGTAGCACATCCAAACTCTGAATTTTGACTGGAGTCCTGCATGGCTTAGAAACAGTAAAGGGCACAGGAAAGGGTGGAGGCAGTAAGTGCCACCATTGCCCATCATAATGAAAATGAGTTAAAAGAGGCTGAGAGGCTTCTCTGAAACTTGTGCACTGAGGAATGCAAAACATGGCAGGAAAACTCAGTGTCTGATATTCCTCTCTGGTCTCCTCCTTTTCAGGAGTTTCATACAATGGAGATGACTTACCTCAATAGATTGCTCTATTGTGAACTTTTATGTTGCATTGAATTAGATTTTGTATTCTGTTTAACAGAGCTAAAGTAATAAATTAGAGCATAATTAAAAGACGTCTTCCTACAAATATAGCTGACACTGGCAGAAAGGTTTCAAGATAGAGCAGTGAGGCAATGTATTAAAATTACTGCATAATAGTAATATACAATAATTGTTAAAGAATGCATACTCCGAGTTAATTCTCCATAGTGATTTCTTTGGAAAAAATAGATAGTAGCAAGGGACAGTACAGAAGAATCCAGCAAACGAAGCCAATGCTTCAACAGGCAAGTGCTTTACTGTCATCATAGTGACAAGGTGAGATCAAGTATGAAGAGGTACAAACTCACGGGTCAGAGACAGGGTATGGCCTCACCTGCATTGTTGAGAACTGGATTAACTCCAACAGTCAACACAGATGTGCTGCAAAAATGAGATCTGATGTGGCTATGAGAAGTTGAGGTGTGCTCCAGCTAATTTGTAGCAGGAAAATAATTGGGCCAGGATGATTTGCACCAGACAGTCTGGCATACTGACTGAATGGAAACTTGATTAAAACCAATGGCTATAAGAACATATTCAATATTTAGGATAAGAAAATGACAAAAACCACGTCCATGTAGGAATGCACTTCCACACCCGAGCAGGTGCTTCTATATAAGGGAAAAAGTTTCAGCTTACCTTAAACATCTAAGGAAGCCAAACTAGAAAGTTCTGTGCCCTTTTCATCAGTGTTGTCTCAGTGCCAGCACAGAAGCACTGATTGGGCTTTGGTACCTCAAAGCCTGTTGCCAATTTCATTGGGCAAGGTGCCAAATAGCCCACCTGAACTATTGCGTCCTAAAGGGACTGCACAAAGAGCTCAATTGCTTTTTTTGGGTCTGCCTTACCAGTGTCAGAGTGCTCTCTGCGCTGTGTTTGACTTACATTTCTTAGCTTGATGATGTTTATTATTTTCTTCTTTTATGAAAACATTTTATTTTACAAAGCATGTCCAGAGAAGTTGTCTCCCTATTATTAAGCCATTCTGAAAAGTGCAGGACACCCTCAGAGGTATTGGGAACCCAAATATATCAAGGCACTCCAGGGCCATATTTGCACCTTGCAATGGTTGACTATTTTTGTATTATTGTAGAATCATAGAGTCTTAGAATGCCCTGAGTTGGAAAGGACTCAGAAGGGTTATCAAAGTCCGAGTCCTGGCCCTGCTCAAGAGAACCACAAAAATCACACCATGTGCCTGAGAGCATTGTCCCAATGCTTCCTGACCTCAGGCAGGCTTGGTGCCATGACCACTTCCCTGGGGACCCTGTTCCAATGCCCAGCCACCCATCTGGGTGAAGAATCTTTTCCTGCCATCTAACCTAAACCTTCCCCTGACACAGCTTCAGGCCATTCCCTCAGGTCCTGTCACTGGTCACCACAGAGAAGAGATCAGTGCCTGCCCCTCCTCTTCCCCTCATGAGGAAGCTGTACCTGCAATGAGGTCTCCCCTCAGTGTCCTCTTCTCCAGGCTGAACAGAGCAAGTGACCTCAGCTGCTTCTTGTATGGCTTCCCCTCCAGACCCTTCACCATCTTCATAGCCCTTCTTTGGATGTTTTCTAAGAGTTTTCTATCCTTCTTACACTGTGTGTCTATCCTGGTTCCTACAGCCTCACTTTGCTTTTAGTCCACAGGCAAAACAGGATGGAAATTGCATTACATGTAACATTACATGTTTGTCCATGATGACCACAGTCGTTCCCCCTCTTGGTGGCTGTCTAGGCACTGCTTTAGGAAGCAGCATTATAACTACAAAAGCAGGATGCACTATTTCTCTTCTCATACAGGTTCAAAATACATAATTTTCTCTATGTTTGTTTGTTTTGCTCAGGATGCATGTTGCAATATAAATTTGGATCTTCCTAGTAATTTTTGAGGTTTCATCTGTGTTTGAATGATTCAGTTAGATCCAAGTTGCCCTCTAAAAAGCATAAGTTAACTTCATTTTTTTTGCAGAAATTGAGGAACTTGACACCTGGGGAAAAAAAATATTCATGAGCACAATTCCAGATGGATGTGCTTGGTGGAGAAATATTTTCATCTTGTTAAGGAAAATGCATTAATGCAAATGTGAATACAAGAAGTTATAAACATGAAAGGTAATCCCATCTCAAAGCTAGTTACAGAGACAGAAATTATTACCCAGTCTTTATAATGCTGTAAATTGTATCTGATTTGAACTTCATTTTAAACTCTGTAGTGAAAGAGAAATCAAAATTTTCTTTTAAATACAAAGCTTAAATGAGAATTCAGCACACAGGAGACAGCAGACTGACAATACACAATCTCACTGAAGCTTGAGTGTGCATAGACTGGCACAGTTAATCAAAAACCCCACTCATCTGGCAACTCTTTATGCATTCATCAAAGCTCAGCAGAGAGTTATCAGCACAGAAGATTCATACATCAAGGCTTCAGCTCTGGCTTCCTTGACATCCCAAGCAGATTAGTCTGTGACAGATTTCTGTAGCCCAGCAAGCATCCCAAAGTGAAGCTACAATGGAGATGACAAGCAAATCCTCGGCATCTGATGTCATGTCCACTTGTTCCATCAAAGCCAACAAGGTTTCACTAAGGTTACTGAAGTCATGCAGGTTTAGGAGCTGTGTTTTTATTCAGACAACATGACAGGACAAGTCCTCTGCGGCTCCATGCAGGCGATAACCTTTCAGAGACCACAGGAATAAATAAATCCCGTTCAGATTCCTTTCAGAACAGCCATGTGTCTCCCATGCAAACAGACCAAAGGAGGGCTGGACCACAAATAACTGCACAAAAATGCTCTTTCTGTCCTCACAAGGTATCCCAAAGGAGATCACAATGTACTTCTCAGTGCCTCAAGGAAGCAACAGTAGAGCAATTATCTCCCTGCCTGTTTGTGTGCCTCATGCAGCTGATGCTGGGCATGTACTGGCTGGATGCAGATGTTTTGATCTGGGTTTGAAGCCAGGGAGTAAGGGGTGTGCTGCCTGGGAAAATCCCATGGTATGCCTACAGGGGAGGTCAGGCAGTCTTTTCCAGCATAGGACTAGGGCTGAGGGAGAAGAAAAGACCATGCCTATCTAGGGATCTCAGGGAAGAGCTCTGGGCAGGGGCAAATGTGCCTGTCTTCCTCTGTAAGAGGAAACCCCCATCCCATTAATTTCGCTTCTCTGTGTGAGACTGAAATGTCTCTGCCTGCAAAGATACCATCGTATCCCGTTTTTCTGTGGCATGGGTGCAAAGCCACCATCTCTGGGGTTGTTCAGCCTGGGGAAGAGAAGGCTCTTATTGTGCCCTTTCAATATATAAAGGGCTTATAAGAAATATGGAAGGAGATTTTTTTACCAGGGCCTAACAGAACAAGCTACTTGAAAGAAGTTAGATTTAGATTGGAAATAAGAAAATTTTTGTGATTAGGGTGATAAGGTACTGGAACAGGTTGCCCAGAGAAGGTGCAACATCACTGAAATTGCCCAAGACCAGATTGAATGGGGCCCAGAGCAAGCTGATCTAGTGGGAGATGGTCCTGTCCATGCCAGGGGATTGGATTAGATTAATGGTCCTTTCTGCCCCAAACCATTCTATGATTTTATGATCATTCCACTGAGAATTTGAAAATGGATCCAAGACAGTAAATTTACTAGAAAACCTCATAGGTCATGCTAATGACAAGTTAATAACTAAAGCAAAAGCCATGCACACAAGCAAAACAAAATGAGGAATTAGTTCCCCACTTCCCATGAGCAGGATGGTGTTCAGCCATGCCTAAGAAAGCAGGGATCCAATACTCATAGCAGTGACTTGGGAAGAGAGACTCCATCACTCTAGATGTGCATCCCTTTGCTTCTCCTGCCCCCAGCTTTCTATGCTGAGCACCATGCCATATGGTCTGGAATGTCCCTTGGGTCATTTGGGGTCAGTGGTCCCAGATCTGCCCCCTCCCAAAACCAAACCTCCAGCCTCGTCACATGCAGAAAATGCCTTGGCTCTGTGTAAGCCCTGTTTGGCCATTATGGAAACATCCCTCAGTTATCAATACTGTTTCCAGGACAAATCCAAAACACAGCCCAATACCAGCTACTATAAATAAAATAACCTCTACCCCAGCCCAAAGCAGCACACTCCCTTTTACCTTTCCAATTATCTCCTGCATCCCAGAGGTAAAGACTGAGAAAGTGTCTGCTTGGGGGTTGGCTGCCTGATGAGGCTGAACCACGCTGGTTCATAGTGGTGTGATGCTGTTTGAAGGATGAG
Organism: Hylia prasina; assembly: GCA_013397195.1. Classification (NCBI taxonomy): domain Eukaryota; kingdom Metazoa; phylum Chordata; class Aves; order Passeriformes; family Sylviidae; genus Hylia; species Hylia prasina. The sequence goes on from VYXD01016269.1 coordinate 258,158, forward strand.
GCAGCAGCCAGACTCATTTCGATATTGCCTTCTAAGGCTCGTTAAGTGTAAGCTGCCAGCCAGGTATTAGAAAAGGATGATAGATCAAGGTACTATGAGAATCTATAGAATGATAACTTTCCCGTGCAGATGACTGATCAAGCATCTCCACACACAGAAAAGGAGAGAATTCTTTGCCCTGTTACTTCTCCCAGCACACAAGAACTCTGAATTACATGAGTTGCATCAGTCATGGCACTCACTCGCTCAACAGAAAGTAAATGCTCCGGAACTGATATACAACTGGTACTAAAGTCACACCACTCAAAGGAATATTTTAGTTACAGGGAGTTCTCTCCTTTGGTAAAAGTAAAATCATCAATACCTAAACAATGAATTTAGCAATGCTGTTGTACATAAGCTTAGATATACTGTAAAGGCTGAAATTATAAAGAGACACTGCTCCCTTTTAGAGAGCAGCAGATAAACTGATACTTTTAGGTTGCCATGGAATTTTTTTTTTTGCTGACAACTTTAGGAAATGTCAGTTCCAAAAAGACATAGCCTGTAAAAATTCTTGAAAGAACAGGCATAAATCTTCAAGAGACTCAGCAGAATTTTCTTCCATATTGATATTCTGCAATGGACTAAATAGATTTTAAAGGTGTTTTTCCTCAGAGCTAGCTGCACTTCAAAGGTCTCAGACTGGTGAAGCCCATTCAAAAAGGAATTAAATGCACATGTAAGTAATGTAGAGAAAATGGTTTTCAGATAGCGATGAGGATAGATACATTAAAAAAAGATTCCTTCTGGAACCATGTCTATTTGCAAAGAAAAGTCTAATTGCTGCACATTTTAATAGGGTCACTAATTCAGTTAAAAATGGAAATGTAACAGGGTCTAGGATTATTTCAATCCCCTTTAGGAATGCAAAGTGCTTAAGAACATATTTTGCTTCTCCAGCTCACAGCCACCTCATCTTAAGAAGAGTGGCAACTGTTTAAACTCACAATAAATTATAGAAGCCAGGAATTTGAGTCAATGGGGCCAATAATCCATTTCCAAGAAACTGGCATTTAATGCTCATGTAAAGGTGTAAACATTGTAAACTCATGTAAGTTTTCTCTTCATATTTTATTTCATGCACATACAGACACACATATTTCACTTGTTTTAAAGTGTTTCTTTCATCTGCCTGAAGCATGCTTGACCTGCAGTCCTGTTTGGGACCAGAGACAATTTAGGGTTATTACAAATGTCCTTGTGAGTAGTGTGAACCCCAAAAGCCACTGTACAAAATGGGGTATATAGCTGGCAGTGATACCCAGGCCTGTCTGAGACCAGGAGCAGGGAGGTGCCAGCAGCTGGCTCCAGATGGTATCTGGGTAAAGAAAAGTGAGACCTTCTGCAATAGGAAGCTCCTGACTAGCACCACATCCACATTAACAAGTGGCTTGGTTTGTGAGGACTTAGCACACATCTCTCCCAAGGCAAGTTAACTCCCAGGTGTAGCTGTGTCACAGAGGGAGTCAAGCACCTCACTTGTACAAGGGAAGCTACAATATCCTTTATTGATCTAAACCCGTGAGTTAGAAATGTTCAATGGTAAATGCAACAGTGGTTTAACAAGATTTGATGGCAAGATAAACTTGGTTATTAACTGAATGCAGAGTTGCAGCTATCAGGAAGACTCTCCTGTTGAGCTGTGGGGCTCAGAAAGGACCCTCTATGTAACTAAACTATTCTAAACTTCTTTTCAGAGAGGAACCTAGCTTGGTCAACAGTTTATGTCTGAAAGATTATATAGGCACAATCCTTTATATCACTCAGCTAAGATTTCAAAGTTTAACATGCTAAACTTGCTAAAGATTTCAAAATTTCGTATCTGATGCTATAAGAACTCTCTAAACACTGAGAAATAACCTTGATGTCCCTACTCAAGCGGAGATCCTGGCATGCAGCCTGCTGCCATGTAGGATTGCTCAGTGGTCCTGGCCTGTCCACGACCTGTGGAGAAAAGTGACTGACTTACAGTTGCATATACCAACAAGATGTTAGGGCCACCATTCCAGACCACCCTCAGCTGCCCTGTTGACATCTGCTCCCCAGATTCCAGAGTGAACTGGATGCAGCCATCACAGCCCTTACTGAGGGTTATGGCTTAACCCCAGGGCTGGAGGAGGACATTGCCACAAGGTGTTAATGTCATTTGGCTCCAAAACCAAAAGAAAAGGCAGCCAGACTGAGCTGAGGAAAGCAGCAACATTGCAGACACAAAGAGAGCCCCAAGTGCCTTTTGCAAGCTCAGGCAGGTTCTGGCAGCACCCTCTGTGCTGCTTTGCCTTGGCTGCTCGCGGGGCAGAGGTTGGATGCAGCTGGGGTGTGAAGCCTCCCTGCACAGCTGTATCCAACCTCTGGACAGCAACTTTTGTTCCAGGGCAAGACCAAGCACTTCAGTAACATGTCAGCATCTGCTCTGGACTCTTCAGGCAGCTGTGGGAAGATAAATTCTTACCCAGCTTCTCACTGGTGACCAGCTGGTGCCTTCAAGCAAGGAATTTCATTACTAATATCTTTTCTTTACCTGCTGATTTGCAAATGCTTAAGTGATACGATTTTTTAGCCTTTCTAAAAGGCCAGTCACAGATTTGCCACTGTGAGTTCCTATGAACAGGCAAAACATTTCCCTCAGTTCTTCCTCTAATTCATATAGTAGGACTTCCCTTTCAGCTGGAGTGAGAGGGTCATGCTGCATGGCCAGGGTTTACTTTAAGGACAGCTCTCTGAAATAGGAGTGATATATTTTTTATAATCATAAAATACTTCATCACTGAACAATTCTGTCATTTGGGAATATTAAAATATGATCGGAGATATTTTATGCAGCTGTTATTAAATAGTCATTAAACATTTCTGGAAATAATATTCCTCAGGGATTTGACATTGAAGAATAGACTGTCAAGGCCCAGTCTGAGCCATGACTTAGAAAAATATAAACCTACCAAATGCACTAAACTTGTCTTCTTCATCAGTTATTTCTGAGTTCAGCAGTGTTCTGCATACTGGGCAGAGTCTGGGGTATCTGTTTCTGTGCACACCTCACCCAGGAGCAAGGTGTCTTCATAGGCACATGCAGCACGTGGCATTACAGTGACATCAGAGCAGGCTGCAAAAACACAGAAAGTCCACCTGTCTGAGGATATCATGGGTCATTTTTGGATTTAAGGATAAAGTGGCAATTGTCCCAGCCAATTTTATACCTACAAAACAGGTCACCATGCCAGTGCTAGGAGGCAATGTCTGGGACCTCTGGGCAGTGAAGTGACACAAACTGATTTGGGGCACAGCTCCCAGTATCAGTCGGATGTGTCAGATGTATTTCATGGTGGTTTGACCTGTGCTTTGATGATGACTGTTCCTTGGCCAATTATGAAGGTAACTATCTCAGGTGATTGCTTCAGATTGTGTCGACCAGCCTCTCTCATGTTGAGATCCAGGTGCTTCTGCTACCTCGCAAACCAATCACAAACTCCCAGCAGCAGCTCAAAGTTTCTTCCCTGAATGTCAGTGTTTTCACCTGGAGATTGGTAAAGACAATAGGAGGTTTTGTACCTCTTCCAAATCTGTTCTCTCCAGATGCAGAGGTAACAGTCTCATGTGGCAGTGAGGGGAGCACACAGCAGATTTTTCTATTTTAACTGATTTTTATATGGCTTCAGGAGAAAATGTAGTGCTTCCTGCTGTCCCTTTAAACTCTGCAGGGATTTTGTTCGCAGGGAAAATCTCCTTATTTACAGACTAGTCCAGATTCCCAGGGCATTCAAATTCTCATTCCCACTGCCAGAGATGTGGCTCAGTTGTAACCAGGCAGTTCACCTGACTCTGCTGGAAGTTTTGGTCCTCTGCTCTTGTACAGATTGCTCTGCTAAGGGAGAACAATTCTCCTTCTTAATGAATATGCAAAAAACCAATTTCCGCACTCATAAGTCTCTCAGCTGGTTAGTTAAAAGCCTCCACTGGTGGTATACAACAGCAAGAATAACAGCTTGATTAATCCCCATCTACTGGTCTGAACTAAAACCTGTGCCATTTTTGTCACATTGCAGTGACAGAGTCATCATAAAACAATACCGCTCAAAATGGCTCTCACAGATTCAGAATGGTATCCCCACTGACCCAAAATATCTGGGGCTATGCTAATTTCCCTTTGCTAAAATGATCAGGGGACTGATTTTGAGATTCCATTGTTATGGAAATACATTCTGCTCAGGACAATTACATTTGACTTCCCCCACTCCCCCTGAAGCATCAAGAATGTTTAATATGCTAGACTGATTAACAGTGTTAGTCTCCAGTTTCTGGGGTGACTTGTCTAGGTAATCTATGCATAGAGAATATGGCAGAGGAGAAACTGTGGTGTTTCACTATTGATCCTATTATCAGATTTGCCTGAAGAAGACTTACTTTTCCACAGGGGGGACTTCAAAACATGAATATCACTCCTTTTAGGGCTCTGCTTAATGATGTTGATGTTTCTTAGTTACTCCAGCCTGTGTAGACACCCATGAACTAGGTGGGGGTATAGGCCTGGACACAAATTATCTGTGGAAAACTTCAGGTATCTCCTCCCAGCCTGTGCATGTTCTTGGCTTTTTGTATTCATTAGGATGCTATGGTAAAGAGATCTGGGTTGCTACAAAAGTCATCATGCCTGGGACTGAATAGAGAACAGATCAGTTACCTCACTAGGCATATTTATAATTTTAACATGGTTTGGAAGGAGGCTGTGAAAAAAAACAAACATCAGTAACTGCTTAGTCAGATCTATCTGTCTGAAGACACTGACAACTCTTTTTGTTTATATTGGGCCATCTGCTCCAGCAGTGCAGCTGGATTCTGCCAGCTATACTGGAGCCACTGCTGTACCCTGGCTTCAGGCTCGTGCTCTGTCTTTCCTACTGATTTTAAGGAAGAAGAAATATCAGAAACATACAAAAATATGCATAATAGCTGGTCTAATTATTTTTATCATCTATTGTCTTGTGTATTATTTACTATCTTAGGGATAAGAATACAACCACAAAATGTGAATCAGTTTGCCTTTTGGTGATTTTGCAGATTCCATGTTGAGGCTGAATTCCAATTCTCTTTAGAAAGAAATGACAACATTTCAAATTTCTTGTGTTTCTAAGGAGTTTACATAATTGTCTCCCTAAAACTGTTGATTATGGAGTGCATATATATGTAAGCATACATATATTTTACTAATATTTGGACCTAAACTGAAATTCAATGTATGCCTCCATATGCAATATACAGCTGCATTTCCCACCCTGAAACTGGGTATGCCATTGTTAATCCCTTTTCCTCTTACACCATTTTGCTTTCAAATATCTTCCCTGAAAGCAAAATCCCACAGCATCTTCATTTAAGAAAAAGGGAAAGCACAGCCTAAGCATACATATCCCCCATCAATTACACATGAATATACGTATTGCACATAACATAAAATTTAAAAAACAACAACAAAAAAACCAATACCAAAACCAAACCAAACCAAAACAAACACAAACAAACAAAAAAAAACCAAACAAAAAACCCCCCCAAAAATACAGTTCTGTATGAGAAAAAGACTGAACACATGGAGGTAAGGATGAAATATCATAAAATGAAACTTGCAGTAACAGATGATGTCACAGTAAGTTCTTTTTCACAAAACAACCTTAGGACTGATATTTCTTAGAGACAGTAGTAGAGAAGACTTGTATGAACAAACAAACCTATATGGCTATGAGTAAGATCAGACAGAATAATGGGTGTCTTTCTGACTGCAAGAGCAAGTGGACACTAGGATATATTTTCTTTCCAAAAGGAGCATCCTTCAGCATTTTATGATGGATTGTGCTTGTGTAAGGATTGACTTTATATTAGGTAGCCTGCAAAGAATGCTGCCAGCTAGAGTCATTGACCCCACAGTCAACTCCAAGTCCTGTGCTGCTACCATATACTTCACCCTTCTTTTGCTGATCCTCTGACACCTACTATTCTTCTGCATCCTGTGCCTCAGAGACTGTGCTATGCCATCTCAAAGTGTGTCATTTTTAGATACGTGTCTCATTCCGAGAGAATTACAGAGAAAAGGAAATTTTCCACAGTCCCCCATCACTTCTGTCTACCTTGTATCTCCAGTTCATTTCTCTTGGCCAGACCAGTGAGGAGTGATGGGATGATGCAAAAACAAGTCAGCTGAGATCTTGTCTGGTTTATCAGCTGAGAATTTAAAAAATTCTCTGTGCCATGTGGAACATGATATATTCAACCATCCTCCCCAGGATCATCTTGTGTTATGACAATATGGGAGACCTGCCTCAAACTAGAAAGACCAAGAAGCTTGGTGTTACCAGACACTCAGGAGCTGTGCAAACATTTCCTGCACTCTTTCAAAGGCACTCTCCCTTCCTGGATCTTTTCATTACCATTTTAATCACAGTGTAATAGTTCTTGTTTCTTCCTCCCTGTGACAATGCAGATGTAGAGTCAATAGATTGAATGGTACATAATTGATGGCTTCCTGTGCAGCTTGAAGTTTTTTGAAATACACAATCCTGGTAGTCCGCTGATTTTAATCAAAAGCTGGAAATATCTACACTGTCAAAAATGCCTTCACTATGAAAGACAAAAGATCATGTAGTTTATTACTTCACTGATATTAATTCAGATAAATAAATTTAATTTTCACTTTCAAAAAGTACAGACCCATTTGAATACTTCATGAACACAACTCCATACCTGCATTTCTACATTCCAAGATACCTTTTTGGCTGCTTTGACTTCACACAGTGTCTTCTGGGTAAAGTACAAGCTAGTAAGGGTTAAAAGCACCACTGATGTTATTTCCATTGGAGTAAAGGTGAACTTGTTGCCCCTTCTCCCCATGCAGGTGACCTGTGACATTCTGATGGATTTATTCTGTTTGATGCTGAAACTCACATACAGAACTTTGGCCCTTTTCTCCCTGCTCAATTCTTCTCCTTTAACTTCCCATCCTCTGCGCCAATCAATTTTAAGTGTGATGAAGAAAGGAAACATACTGGTGCATAAAGGGAGAGATAGATAGATAGATAGATAGATGGATAGATAGATAGATAGATAGATGGATGGATGGATAGACAGACAGACAGGCTGTTTACCTACAATACCTGTGAGATACCAACCAGGTGCCTGCAGATGTACATTGGGTTACCCTGTAGTTGTAGCACTAGCTACAATGTGCTAGTTGTTTTCCTAATCTTCAGAAAGAAGTGTTTTCTGCTTTGAGAGCTCAAAGCTCTATGGACAAAAGAGAAGGAGGAAGCAGCAACTCCCAGAGGTTTATAAATTAATTTCTCCTCCTTTGTCTGAGGGAATTGTGGTGGCTTTGAAGCCAGATCTGGTCTCAGCCATAGCTCTGGCCTGCTGTGCTCCCCTTCTTCTGCCCTTTTTTCTCCTCATTGCCCTATTTAGATCACAGGAATTTGTGGCTCGGCAGCTGCACATCCAAGTGGGACACTGGTCACTTTCCTCTGGGCATTTTTGCAAACAACAACTTGTGCAAAATGAAACTCCCTCAGAGTGGCCTGTCCAAAAGGAGCAGGGAGCTGCAGGAAGGGTTTTCACAGGGGACAGGGTGTGTTGGGCAGCAGGAGATGCTCTGTGGAGGGTGGGGAGCGCTTGGTGGTGGCTGTGTGAGGGTCTGCTGCTGGGGTGTGCAGCACAAGGGGCAGGGCTCTCAGGACAGACAGCCAAAGAAGGAAGGTGCACACCTGGACAGACACGTCCTGCAAGGCCACCTCTTGCTGCCCTGATGGATGGCAATCCCTGTCAGCCCATGCATGGGCATTATTCTTTGCAGGACTCAAAGAGTCCAATTCATTATAGCAAAGCCTATTTTTTTTTTCCTTTTTCCACTCCAGTGGAGCATAAATGACCTGAATAAATCCTACTCCTTTGGCACATGTAATGCATGGAATGTGTTGCCGGCTCTGTAACAAGATTTATCTCTTGGCACATGTTGTGAACACACATTTCTTTCCAGTCAGTAGAATTGTTATAGCTATAGAGCTTGATTATTGAAGGGGGTGCTGGTTGGTGGAAGGAAGATATATAAATGTGATATACACAGTACACGTCAGCCACACCAGCTGGAAAAATCCATTTATTTCCACTGACTGAATAACTCACTTTTGATTCCAGTTTATACAGGTAGGAACACGATTACTCAGTGCCTGTCTCCAATAACTCAGCTAGGGTTGAGCTTTGCTTAGTCTCTGTGGCCAGAGCCAGCTCCTCTCTAGAGATCCATACCAGCAATTCCACAAGGGTTCAAAGGTGAGAGCTGCTACAGACCTGCCCTGCTCTGGCTTTGACATGCACCTCAGGGCAGGTGGCAGGATCTTATGTCCACCAGGGCAATGAACATGTATGTAAAGGTAGAAGGAAAGGGACAGGGACACAAATCGATTTGTCTTGCACGTAGAACCATAAAAAACCATTCAGTGTTTGGTGGGATGGTGGTTGTGCCACAGAAAGCAAAAAATTCCCTTAAGGTGTTGGAAATGCCAGTCACTTTTTCAGAGGTCCATCATGAGGTCTCTTGCTTGAACAGGGGCTCTGAACACAAAGATCTGTGCATCACTAAGAAACAAAAAACCTCCACCACAATGCTTCAGTGACCCCAGCCTTCTTGAAGGAACAATTCTACTGTTTGCATGTGGATTTCAGGGAATGTAGTTCAACTGCTGTTGCTGTCCCAAGCAGAGGTGAGCCACTCAAATGGCTGTAGGACACCAGGCTTTCTTCTCACCTCTGAACAACAGTGATAACTGAGGTCTTGTGAACTCACTCACTGCTGTTCTGCCTCTATCCACACTGCCTGTGACATGTCTGAAGTAATTTCCACTTCTATTCATCCTTTTCCCACTCTACTTTTCCCCTGTGGCTAAAAAGTGACCTCCAGGTAACCTTCTTAATCAAGGCAGAGGTGCCTCCCAAATGCTGATAGCACCAACCCCACAATGATTTTCAGACAGCCAGTCTCATGTTGAACCCAGAGAAGTGGTCAGGGTAAGGCATCTATGTTTTACCAATGAAAAAGCTGGCACACAGCAGGTGAACATCCTCATAAGGATTTTCAGCCCAGTAATCACCAAGCCAGGTGTCTCATTACTGTGTATAATGAAATAGTATGCAAAGAAGGGGGGAAAGATAAACATATGTCATTCAAAAATCCCCTGGATTACAAAAAGTGTCCACTAACAGGACAGCCAATTAGCCTGTGCATCTTTATATTTTGCCCATCTGTTATTGCTAATCTGGCCTCAAGTGTGCAGTTTAGTGCTGTAAACCTTTGGTTGGGACTGTTTTATTAAACTCTGTGGCCTGCGGCACCTGCCTCCAGCTAGGAGAACTGTTTTGAAAACCTTCCAAATCACAAAACCAGTAGTTATATTTTCTGTGTTCCAAACACACTTCTGGCCTGGTTGGTTCTCAGTTTCAGGGAAATATATCCATATATCTGTGTGATGTCTTGGAAAGAGGGAGTATGCTTTCTAGTTTTTATGCACTAGACTCTCCACTTGGCTGGGTCCCCCTGCTTGGCTCTGCTCTCCATGTCAGTGAGGAGTTCAAGATCAGAGTCATAGCTCATGTCACACATGGTCTGCTCCAAGCAACAGCACTCATCTTCCTGTGCATGCTTTGGCTGCAAGACAGGAGATCTTCCTGAGATCTTGGTGTTTCCTCCTCTTTGCTGACCTCCCTGTGGTAACCATGCCCAGAGCGGCCTCTGCTCCCAAGCTAATGGCTAATCCTGGTCTCTCTGTGAATATTCACTTGAGTGTCTTCTCTCACTTCTTCCTCTACCACTTCCTGCTAAATGAATGAAAATAATTTCTCAGTTCCCCCTTTTCCTCTATTATCCAGTTCTATCATCAAGATAGACGGTGATCTGCCCAGCAGTGTGGAAAGATGACTGGAAGCTAAGCCAAGGATCAGGGAACCAAAATGGCAATGAAGAATGAGAGAAAAAAGAAGCACACCAAGATGGTAAGCCAGCACAAGGAAGAGGGTCTACAATATGCTCCAGAGCACTATGTCTTGGAGCACTGACCTTTATATGTCAGTCAAGCAATACTGGAGGAGCTGGTCATCAGCTGCCTCTTTGTGCCTCCAACAGCCACACAAGCCACTGCTGAATCCTCACCTGGCCAGACTTTGTAAGTGAATTTGCCATTTTGCTTAGTGCTGTGCACAGGCCCAGAAGGCAACGAGGATCTGTGTGTAAAATCAAAGTGTAAGGTGCAATAGTTCATTATGCTCCTTATGTGCAATGCATGCACATAAGGAGCATAATGAAGTTGTGAAAGAATATTAATTATAATGAATACTGCATAGGTATGTCCAATAGGCTTGTTTTCTGTAGTCCTTTATCTCTGGGGAGCTTTTGGGAAGTTAATGCTGTGGGTGTTTGAGACTAGTTAAAGGGACTTTTTCATTATTTCAAGGACATATTTGGAGAGTGCTTGAAGGTGATTGTCAGAAGATCTAAAAGTTGAGAGACACAGGCTGTTACCTGGGGCTTTCAGACGTAGAAACCAACTTCATTATGTAGAGGACATTTTCTTATGTTTTTCTTTTCTTTCTGAGCTCGTGTCCTGCATTAATAGTAATTCTTTGCTGTCTAAGTATCTAAGACAGACACTCTCATAGGCTTGTTATTTTGGCCAGCTTAGAAGAAAACACTGTATTGCTTTAGATAAACAAGAGTTCATTGCTTTGTCATGGAAAACTCACTTAGCAGGAGCTCTCAGCTGCTGCTTTGAGACACCTTGCTTTCAAATACTATGGGGATATAAACTTTGACACATTCATTGCAGTTAGCTGTATTGCAGAAGTGCAATTGAAATCAATGTCCACTGCTGAAGTCTTCCTTAGTCAGAATAATTCTTCTTTGGGAGATGAAAAGCATTTGCCTAAGTGAAAAGTCTGATGCACAGTCAGATTTGTACAAGCTCTCAGTAAGCTTTGAAGCATTTCCATGTCTCCTCTCCCCCTCTTCAGTAATTTAAATTTTTTATTATCTACTTGGTGAAACATACTGTCGCATGAAAGATTTAAATGAAATGTATCTTTCCTATCAGTGCACATATTAGAAGGTATTTTCACATCTTTTTTTAAGGCATTGGGAAAAAGTTGGATACAAATGCTGAAACCTACCTGGTGGTTTATAGGATAGATGCTCCATTCATGATTTGCTTCAGAAAGTAGCCCAGAGTAAGAATTTGCCCTTCCTGGACTACAGCTTTGCACCAGGAAGGGGCACCAGCCATTTGTACCATTTGTCAGCCCTAACTCAGTGCCAGGGCCCAGCAGCAGCCACTGTGACAGCTGGCAGGAAGGGAGCATGTGTCAGTGAAGTGTCTTTATAGGGATCCTATTGCTGATAGACAGCAGGAAAGGAATAACCCCTAAATGGATGTTTGTGAAAAGTACTCTACAATATTTGTGTGTTTCCAGCCTGGACACAGATGTTCAGGACATAATTTTCCATGCTGAAATACTTCCCAGCACTCAAAATAATCAGGGCAATAGGAAATACTTCTGCATAGAGCAAAGAGGATTATGCTTTATGACATCTATATGCATAGCACATGTTCATATGCTTTTATTAGCTGTCACCCATGCTTAAGGCCAAACCAGGCGTGCCATTTTGCTAATGGACACCTGTCTTGGGAGGGAATTGTTCATTCACTGCTCATGGATGTGAGCAAACATCTTAGACCAGCATCTAGGAATTTAAGGAACAAGTTGTGATAGTGCACCCAGACAGATGTCAACTTGAATTATTCAGCTGTACTTGTCTCAGAGACTACTACAGTCCTGCTGTATTATACACACCAGAGAATCTCAATCAGATAACCTTTGTGACCAGTATCTACTGGAGAATTGATATAATGTACATTGTCTCTTCTATCAGTTCACGGTTGTTAAATTATTTTTGCTGTCCTGAACCCCTGATTATATGTCAAGAAAAAATGAGTTTTCTTCAATCAATACTTTTCATGATATTTTATGATAACAACTCATTATTGGATAATAAATGTTCAAATTCTCTGTCAGCATTGTCCTGGAGGGAAGAAAGGCATTCACAGTAAGAGAGATGACTCTAACAAGCACTCCAGCCATTTAACAAGAAAGGCAGCCTTTCTGCAAGTTGATCATGTTGCCATAATAAAAGCTCACCATCCATGGTATGTTTATGGGAATAGCTGTTTGGCAGGATATGTAAATCCACAGAATCTGACAGCAACCACAATCACATGATGTGGGATGGCATCCCTTCTGCCCAAGGCACTGACATCTCAAACACAGAACTGAGGACTGAATTATAATATCCCTGAATGCCCAGGTAGTACCTCTGCAGGGAAAAAAGAGGGATAAAACCATGATACTTCCCACCAGAGGTTACATGGCCAGTTTCCAATGAGTGTAGTCAAGACATGTTACCAATTGTAGAAACTCAACTATTACAGCAAGATACAAACACAGGATCACAGAATCACAGAAATTCTGAGTTGGAAGAGACCCACAAGGATCATCAAGTCCAACTCTTAACTGAATGCCCCATATGGGTGGGGCACCATGACCTTAGCACCATGTTCATACAAGAACACAGATTATGAAACATGTTGATTTTTGCCAGACTGGGAGAGAGGTAGCAGTAGGGACCTAGCTAGGGCTATGAATTTTTGTATGCCATGGGCCCAGCTGTGTGAAAATATAGTGTTATGGTAGAAAGATGAGCTAAAAAACCAGAGATCACTTTGACCTTACTGTCCACCTCTCAGGGGAGCCTCTCTAGCCTTTGGATAGGCAACCAGTCTGCCTCTGAAAGGTTGCCTGTGCTTATGATAGTATTGAGCAAGTCCTGCAGTGGAAAATAGCTTCAGTGGCTGACACTACATTCTTCTGTAACACCTGCAAATTGAGCAGTCATTTAGCAAAATCGGAATGAACGGTTCAGATCTTTTTGCTTTTTGCTACTGTGTGGTACTGTGTTCTGTTTGAGAAGGAGAGATGCAGATTGTGATTACAAAAATGTACTGTCCTACTGCTGATTTTAGTAAAAACTATTTATTAGTACAGAAGAACAGTCTAGCTGGCCCTCTTTGGAATATTACAGAAGAAGAAGATCATGTTAAAATGGCCAGGTTTTTCCCATGAAATAGAATGTCTCACTAAAAGGACAGCCAGGAACAAACATGTAAAACTGGGATTTTTCCCAGTGATAAATCTAGGTTTGAATTCCCTGCAAGATACTCTCTGCCCTTGTTAGGACCCCTGCGACTGACTGTGAGGAAGATCCAAGATGTCCAATGGCATGATTGTCATGCTCTACAATTGGAAATAAAAAGACAGGGCAAAGGTGTCTATAAGGCAAGGAACAAAGTATACACTTAAAACCCCCAACATTCCCCTACATCCTTGGAACATAGAGGAATATTGCTAAACTCAGGTGCCACAACATGACAGGAAAGAACGTCACAAGGACACGGTGATGAGCAAAGCAGGAAAAGCCCAAGTTTATTAACAAAACTCAATTTTATATGTTTCCAAAGGTGCCTGTGGATTGGAGGATGAAATCCCACCTCCTACACCACATTGGTCAAGACAACTGTCAATCAACTTTCTCTGCCTACCTAAAAATATGTAAGCAACAAAGGACAGTTAGGAAAACAAAGCTGTTGTTTATAGTAAAAAGTGTGGGAAAGTAAAAATTCTGACTCCAATATGAAAGACAAATCAGAAGGCCTAGAAAAAACCTCAAAACCAGGATGACACTCAGGATGGGGTGAAATAAAGTGAATTTATTATGGATTTTAGGTTTCTCACTGATACCTGCATAATAATGAGATGGACTCATTAAATGTGCATAGCTACATAATTTACCTGGATATTATGGAGGAGGAACTTATTCAAAGCAGAAATGATATTTTATTTAGAAAGGTTTGATGGTAAAATATTTTCTCATGGTCAAATAAGATATGACTGAGAATTTTCTTTTAATTAATACAAGTAAAACTAGTGAACAGGGAAATTAAATTCCTCCAGAAGTAATTTTGCAGATTTGTTTAGCCTAAGGTTAAAGCCTCATTTGAGGAAAAGGGAGGAGTAGAGGATCTATTGCTGTCCATGCTTGACTAGGATTCTGGTGGAATTACGGTTTTATAATAGAAGATCTATGTCTAGTTAGCCATGAGCTGTGCCTTGAGTCAGAATATTTCATGCAAGAACTGATCTGAGCAACAAGACAGAAACCAGAAAGTCTTCAGTCCATTCTTGGAACACTCATACGTGGATCATCAGCAATCCTGTCATCTTTTATGTTCAGAAAGTTATTCTAGAATTTCAAAGGGAATGATTCAATTCAATGCAAAATTTGTGTTGCAACCATTGCCTCATTTTACGCTGTAGGTTTGGACTTTTTCTTGTTTCCTTCCAGGACCTTGTTCTCCTGATTGACTGTGGCCTGCTGTATTAGCCAAAAAAAATTTTTTTTGAGTGGAAGAAATAGGTATGTAAAAACTGTGGGTGGTTTGGTAGTTAGATGGTCCAGAGAATGTTCCCCCTGGCAGTAGGGATGGGACTGCATGAGGTCCTGATGCCTTGGCTCGGCGTGGTGTTTGAAGACCCTTCCAAAAAGCCTCTGCTTTCCACATGCCTTCATGCTCTGTTGTGTTACACTGTAGGGGTAACAGGCACGGCAGGTTCCCACGGAGTCAGTCCTCATGTTGTTCCACAGTTCAATATGAACTCCAAAACATTTTAAAAGATAAACTGTTTGTGACTCAAAGAGCCTCAGAAAGGATGAAACCTGCCCTTAGTTATTGCTGAAGAGGGGCTCAGGGTGGCTGGGAATCTCATGGGAATTTCAGAGTCCATGCAGATGGCCTCATGCTGGGAGTTTCAGTCATATGCCCAAGCTTTGCTACTTTCCATGTGGAAAATCCCCCTGATCATGTAAAATAGGTATCAACATGCTTTTCACAGTGTCATAGGCATGCAAGACAACATTCAAATGTGGCTGTGAACCTCTTCATAAGCCTGGACTATCTGCCCTGCTTTCCTGTGCCCCAGGGCAGGGTTAGGAGAGCTCCATGGCTTTTGCCTGGAGGAGCTCAAGCCTTAACACAGCCCAGTGCATAAGGACATCAGATCTGCACCAATCATGCCACAGTGAAGCCTTCCTTAGCTTTTTATAAATGATGATCCTTGTGGGTCCATTCCAACTTAGCATATTTTATGATTCTGTGATCCTGTGAACAGCAGGTGGATGAGCCTGATCTGCACAGTGCAAAACAGAGCAAATGAACAGCGCATGTATGGAATCATCAGGTGTAAACTCTCTATTCAGCCCAAGGGTTATGTAGTGGTGTTTGCCATGACATGGTAAAAAGAGGCTGCCCAGGAGCCACTGGGGCAAGAATTCATTTTGCACAGCCACAGAGACTTCTCATCTGTGGTTGGGTTTGTCTTGTGTGCTGTCTAGATTAGCCAAGCACACATGCAGTGTCTGAGACAGAGATGCTGGTGTGAATATACATTTCATATCTGGCCTGTGTCCCGTGGTCACACAGCTCAGGCTTTTGGTCATCAAATGTATCAGAGATATGTCAGAATACTGCTAAACCAAAATGAACTCCTGAGAAAAGCAGTGGAGCAATAATGTGCCAATGGACAGCTCCTAGACCCTCCCTGCCTGTGTGGAAAGGTCATACTCTCTATGGACCACCACTTAGGGCATCTTGGCTAATGCATCCATCATCTTAGTCTGTAGATTACTCTACAACAATGTTCAATTCCTGTCTTTTTTTTCCTGTAATTGTAGAATCACAGGTTGAAAAGTAACGCAGACAACCTGCAGTCCTACTTCCTCCTTGCTCTTAAACTGAGAATCCATGGATGATCTTTTCTGATTTAGTTTCTGCTACATTTAGAGTATATCTGTGTTGGGTGGTTTTGTTGTTGTTGTTGTTGTTGTTTTGTTTGTTCAGCTTTGTTTGTTTGTTTGTTTCTTAAAATGCTTATGTTGTATCCAAATGCTTAATTATCTTAGAGGCAACTAGAATTCAAGACTGGTGTTGACAGTGTTCTTTCAGAACTGGCCTTTTTTGGAAAAAATAAGACAGTGAAGGAATTACATAATGCAAAAAAACCCCATATACTGTCAAAGCTCTCTGTTGCACCAAGGGTTTAAAACACCTTGGGGAGTCATGTCTGTAGCCTCTATTTTGTATAAAGGTACCATTTGTGGTTTTGAAAGCCTTTGTGAGGAAAGTGAACTTTTTCCTCCAGGGAGGAGACGCATCAGAGGAAACATATAGAATACAAGTTATAATTAAAGGAAATGAATAGGGAACAGAGCTCAGTTACTTTTCTCCAAGGATCATGTTCCTTGGAGAATGTGGACATTTTTCATGAGGATATTGTTCCTAGAAATATGGTATTGTCCAAGTGAGGATGTCTGCTGTGTGAGTGTTTCCTAGGGCAGGTACTGCACTGCTCCTTTTTTCGCTGCCTTTTCCCCCCTGGAAAATCTGGCAGCTCTGCCTCTAGCCCAGCTGCTGATCCGTATGAGCCACAGCCTCACGCTTGTCTGTGTGAATTTGCCCTTGGTGCCACCCACCTCCTCTTTTGGTAAAGAGTCCATCTTTGTGCCTATTTTCCTGTGCTGTCCCACGCCAAAGTTCACACACTCCCAAGTCTGACACCCCTTGTCAGGTCCCAAATTTTATTTGGTTGGGTGCAGTCTTTTACTTGCCCAGCCTTCAAAGCCTCTGCTTCATCACTGTCTGAGCCTGAGCAAAGACCACATGTAAATCAGTGAGTTACAGTTTTTAGCTGTGAGTATTGAACCAAAAAGATACTTCACCAAACTGAACGCATTACACTGTATGATTTTGGAGGAAATACTAAAGTGAGTCTGTTAGAGAAAAAATGTTTTACCTTTTCTGATTCACCTTGTCTTACGAGATTGACTGATGCAGATACATCCTTTGAAGGTTCGTTGCCAGTGAAATTTTATATTAACACTGGGTTTCTTCACCGAAATTTTGAGACTTAGAATCACTAAAGAGAAAGACAGAACATGTATTTCATAATTTTGTCATGTAGTACTTTAAATAAAAGGTTTTCTTCTTAAAAATTCATTGCTATCAACTCTTAGAAAATTTGGCTGACCGTCATCTGTCTTTCAAGGCAGATCATGTGGTACACTTCTCCATTTGTTTCCAAAGAGCGTGTATCTGACAATATTTCTTTTCACAGACCTAGTAAGAAATTTTCCAAGGAGTGGATCTTTCTTACACACAGTAGGCAAAATTTTGGAGCCCTCAGCAGATGTAAAATAATGAGGCACTGCATGTAAATGAGCCTTTGATGTACACTGTAGCACTGTTCTCCATGTGTCTTAAAAAAAGCATGTGACTGCAGATGCTTAAGTTTTTAAAGTGAAGCATTCTTCTATGAAAACAGATTGCATGAACTGCTGAAAAAGTCAGTTAATATTTTCTTGCAAGCCCAGCAGTCTTACAGGTGACTTATGTTATTTGTTTCCATGAAGATCTTGCCAGGATAAAATACCTATGCTTTGAAATTTTTCTGCTGAAAAGATATTTTCAATGTAAATGATTTGTATTAGTCTGTTCACATTCCCATGTGCATTCATCTTTTTCACTCAAAACTATAAACATAGAAAATTACTGACTTCACAATCCAATTGAATTCACTTTGTTACCATTATTCAGTTATTGTTGAAACCATGACTAGGATCCCTGGTTCACATGGAGGGTTGCATGGGAGCTTGAATTTTCTACATATCTGGAGGCTTGAAAAGGGCCTGATGGTTTCAAAGTTTCTTGTGCTATGCAGCAAATTTTACTGATTCATCCGAGCTCTCTTCTGATCTCTAAATTATGCAAAAGTGATGACAATTCATTTATAGTTCATTAAAATAATAGATTTAAGGCTGTTGGTTCTTACAATATTTGTTCTTCCATAAATCTGTGTCTTCTATAGGAAATGGGCATGCATAAAGAACTTCAGAATTATAACAGACCTTATACAGGTCATGTTTAAATTGCAAAGAACAAGTAAATCTTGTCTTGCAGAAGTACAGTATGTAGAAATGAGGTCTCTACATCATGCAGGGTTTCTTCTGTATCATAAAATCTGCATATTCCTACCATCCAAGTATTTAGCTTTCCAATATTATTAACTGTTGTATATAAAAATACTATGTAAAATGAAGATATGCTATTTCACTTTGACTGCATTTTTCCAAAGGAAAGTAATTACATTAGCATTTTTTCCTGCATTTACTCTCAATGAAAATCAGTCTCTGATAGTCATAGATTAAACCGGCATTGTCTCCTTATTCCATGGCTTTCCTGGTTTTATTGAAACACAATTGCAGTATGGTTATGCTGAAAAATGTTCACTTTTCCCCCTTTGTCCAAATATTCTGTCAGTGAAAAATCAGGTATTTTTAACCTCCACACTCTTCAGTATTTCTAATGGCTACCCCCCACTTGGTCTGCAAATGTACTGTTAGTAAAAATTACTTTCTTTTTCTATTGTCATGATTGTTCAATTCATTTGAAAAAATACACTGATTGTCACCTAAGAGCTACCACTTTTAATGCTGAGTGGCTGATGGCAATTTGTCAGGAAAGTGAATTTGATCAGTTATACTTTAGGAGAAGAAAGGAGGAATGCAAGAGCTAAATTAGTACTCACAGAGCACAACTCTCCTGGGTGTACAGAAACAGTGCTCAGTAGCTCTCTCACACTGCAGTCTGCAGGGGGATCTTTGCACAGACCTACTGAGAACCTTCCAGGCAGCGAGGTGGGGACACAGGGCCCACACAGAAGGGCAGGCTGCTCCCTGTCCCAGCTGAACTGACCCTCTGGAGACCAGGGCATGACACAGGCAAAGCTGATGCTCAGCACTTTAGTGCTGCTTCAGCATGCTTCAGCATGTGCTGTTTCAGGTGATGGTGTCAGATCTGAAGTATCATGCGCCTGGGGTAATTTTTGGATGTAACCCATTTCATTCAGAGACTTTCCTTCTAGGAATGGGTTTTCTGGTAGCACACAATACTGGGAGGTGTGTAGTGGGATTTTTGGTTGGTTGGTTTGGTTCCTTTCCTTGGTTTAGTGTTTTTCTCAGGATCTGGTTTCAGAGTAGGAGTTGTTCTGAGAGTGAGCACAGATAGATGGTTTGCCTGACTGGCTGGAGCAGTTGATGAACTGCAGGGAGGTCTGCCATT
Source organism: Hylia prasina (assembly GCA_013397195.1). Lineage (NCBI taxonomy): Eukaryota > Metazoa > Chordata > Aves > Passeriformes > Sylviidae > Hylia > Hylia prasina. The sequence goes on from VYXD01016269.1 coordinate 277,504, forward strand.
CAGAGGGAAAAACGGGCTGACAGGAACCTTATGAAGCTCACCAAGGGCAAATGTCAAAGTCCTGACCCCAGGGAGGAACAACCCCAGGCACAAGACAGCCTGGCTATGACCAGCTGGGAAACAGCTCTGCAGAGAGGACCTGAGGAAGCACAAACAGAGCAGGGGGTAGAAGTGTGCCCTGACAGGTTCCTTGTACTCTGCTGTATTGTCAGCAGGAGATGAGGCAGGAGGCTGAGGAAGGTGATTCTTCCCCCAGTGCTGATGAAACAGTGAAACTGTTCTCAGTACTGGTGAAACACAACTGGAGTTCCAGGTCCCATGCTAGGCTGCCTGGTACAACATGGGCATTCTGGAGCAGGTCCACAGAGGGACCATGAAAATGGTGAAGGGGCTGTAGCATCTTACATCTGAGGAGAGGTGCAAGAGCCAAAACTTTGTAGCCTGGAGAAGACTCAGGGGAATCTTATTCAGTGTCCAAATACCCAACCAGAGTGCACAGAAATCAGACTATCTATGGAGGGGTTCTACGAGACGCTGCAGGTAACAGATATGAGCTGCATTTGGAGAAGAGAAAATCTTTACACCAATAGTGGTAAAGCACTGTCACAGACTGCCCAGAGAGGTTGTGAATCCCCATCCTTGGAGGTACTAAGAACTCAGCTGCCCAAGATCCCAGATAAACTGATCTGCATAGGAGTCAGCCTTGGTTTGCACCGGAGGGTTGGACCAGATCACTCCCAGGCTTATTATCCAGCCTATGTGATTCTGTGATTTTAAGATCCTGCAAGATCTGTTGTCAAATGTGTGGTTTCAGCTATGGGGGAATTTATAAACTGAGTGTTCAGCTTCTCATGAAAAGATTTTTCAAACCAATGACCAAAACTTGTTTATCATGTGACGAGTTTGAGTGAGCAAACTTGAATTAATTAATATGTTTACCTGTAAATTCCTTAGAAAGGTGGCTTTGGTCTGAAAATTAAGCAGTATAAAGCAGAAATGTCTTTGCTAGTCATTCTTAGGTCCCCAGCATTGACAAGGGACATACTTCATGGATCTATAACTTCTGCAGTTATCTTGTATAGGGAGATAAGCCTCATCTGTAACCTTGGGTAAGTTCTACCCTGCTGATGTGAGCTAAGAAATTACTTTTTTAGTACAGCTTATGTTATTTTATTAATAATACTTTTTTTTTTTTCCTTCTTTTTTTTTTTTTTTTTCCCCAGATTGTTGGTCTGGGATGTTGCTGTTCTTTTTTCTTCCAGCCTGACAAAATGGTGCCTGTTCAGTGGGGAGCAGCATGTTGCGTGCTTGTGACTATATTGACAATAATCCATATGATCTCCTCTGGAGTGTTCTGCCTTTTCATGACTCTGACAAATCTCTATCACTTTCTGCTCAAGTGCCACAATTTTAAAAAACAATGTGTTCCTGTGTCACCCCTGGGATGTGCATTTGAAACAAGCTCTATCTTGGAGCTGTCATAACCTGAGACCACAGCTGGTCAGGCTGAAGGAGGGGGGCAGGTATGCACTAAACATTCCTACTGTTTTGCTGTAGAGAACTCCAGGCTATTATCACCTGCTTCCTAATTCACTAATCCATTCACTCAGTTTAAGCCTTTGATGTATTATAATCTATTGTACCTAAACACTGTGAGCAGTGATGATAAACACCAGCCTGAAAATAACCATTAGCCCTGATGTCTGTGGTCAGCATGCTCTCACGCTTCCAGAGCCCCAAGGTTAAATATAGCACTCTGCAGTGCCAGCCTGTCTCTCATGCAGCTGATGCAGTTCTCCATAGCCTATTAATTTCAGTCTTTCATTTTGTTTTTGCATTATGAGATAGTGTAAAAAAACTGTTGCCCGTATCAGATTTTTAAAATGGAACCTAATCAAAGCACTCTGTGTTCTGCATCCAGCGCCACAGTCAAGATGCTTTAGCAGTGTGGTGACTCAGGGTAAAGGCTGACATTTGAAAAATATCCACATCATTCTAATGGTGAGCAGGTAGCTTGAGCAAACAGGAGAAAGTTAACTGTGGAAGGGCATGAAGGGAATTTAAATTGACAAAATCTTCTTTGAAAAAGCCAAGGGCAAATCTGAATACAAAGTGTTTCCTGTAGATTTTGGGTGTAGAGGAAAGAAAGTAGTGGGGGTTTTTGTTGGTTTTTTTTTTTTTTTTTGGTTTGGTTTTGGTTTGGTTTTGGTTTTGTTTTTTTTTTTTGGTTTTTGGGAGCAGGAGAGAGATTGTATCTTGCTGAGGCTGTGCTTCCTAGCTTTGTGCAAAGGACAGTGAAGAAATTAGGTAAATTAGTATCTTGATTGCAATAACCCTCTACCGGGAGACAAAGAGAAAGAAATGTTTCTCCTTTGTTTATGATTTCACAGTTGAACTTTTCAGCTACTTAGATTTGATTTTGCTTATGTTCTTAGCCTTACACAAACAAGAGGCCAAATAAAACAAATCCCAAAGCATATAGCGTTGCATCTCCCAGGCAGATGTAATTTACAGAAACAGTAGGCACACCTCAGGAGTTCACCGTGCTTTCAGAAGCATTTCCAATTCCAGCTATATTTCCCATGCTTAAATTGGGGCTCCAGTAGTCTCTCAGTAGTCAGAATTAACTTTGCAAGTGCATACATATTGCAGAGCAGCAAAGCTTAACACAAGCAGTAAATCTGCTGCAGTGAGGTGGAGAGACCCTGCTGGGAGCCTGACACACCGGAAGCTAAAGCCTTTTTTTCCTAAGAATTGGAGATTTTACTTGGATCTCCCAGAAAAAATAGGGTGCATGTGTGTGGAGATGTGCATGTACACCACATGTGCCACACACTGTAGTCAATGCTTCTTAAAGCTACTGATGCAGGAAAATTCCCTTCAGAAAATGTGATTTTTTTAACACAGGTAAATAACTTCTTGGACCAAATCTTACTTTTTATTATTTAGCTAACAAATCTGATTATGAAAACAGAAAGGTGAAAATTGGAGTCTACATTTCATAAGTAAGTCACAAGAACACATCATCCATTTGTCAAGCTAAACCTGATTTTCTTTCAGCAAATGGAATATTTTCATTTATATTGAAAATGCCAACAGTTTTATTTGGCATTTCCCATTTTTAGCAGAGGCATTCTTCTTTTCATAGATCTGAGCATTCTTCATGAACAATCTAATTCAGTGCAGAAATTAATTTCAAAATGCTGCCATTTCTCACACAATGAAAATCATCTTTTTCTGAGCTACCCCAACACTAAATATTCTTCCTGGGTTCTGTAGGATGAGAAATATTTTGCTGTAGTGGCACACCAGAGGTGCCTTGTCTGGTTCAAGGCTAAAGTGTCCTTACAAAGAAGAGTGCCCACAACCAGTTACCACTGCTCTTCTGTGGAAATTTCTGTTGCTTTACTGAGGATAACAGGAACCTGACTTTCTTACAGGGCTCAAAAAGAGATAAAATCCCATAATCTCTGCCCTGCTCTTTGCATTAACCATGGTCCATTTTCAATTTGTAGACACTGAGGAGAAATGTCAGCCCCTTACCTTGTGCCAGCTTTGAGGATGTCCCAGGTTAAAAAAGGAGAGGAATAGTGGCCTGGCTTAGACAAATCAATCTGACCAGCTTTGGGCATCTTGAAGTAGAGTAATACCAGGGGAAATATGGAGGTTGTGAGGCTGTGCGTAATGGTGTGCACCTTCCAGTAAGCATATGAATAGCTGGCAACCAAACAGAAACACTTGGCAACCAATACCTGGACTACTTTCAGTTGTTTTCAAAAGAGCTCAACAGGATCCCATGTAGCAGGCTTGTGCTCCCCAAATGCCTCTGCATCTGAGAGCCTCAAGGGTTGGTCATGGACCTATGTGTAGCCCCTCAGAGCATGTTTCTGCATGTTGGCGTCATGAAAAGATGCAGATGTTGGCAGCACAGTCGTACTCCAGTGCTTTGCCCATGGGTAAGGCTGGAGAACATTTTGATAATGAGAGATTGACAGGAATCTTGTTCTTTGAAAACATTAACTGTATTATTTTTACATGTATATATTTTGTATGTTCATTGTTGATAAATGGCCACTGTTCATTGCTAAGGAAGTTCCCTAGCTCTGACAGCTGATCAGATCAAAGGCCTAGCAGATGCTTAGGGTGTCACTGACAGTCAGTGGATGGAAGCAAACATGGCTGTTAGCCTTTAGTGTTTAGATGATGCCTCTTCACTGAATATAAGGGAGAGCTTGAAGATTATTTTTCAGAGTACAGAGAGAAGTGGTTGAAAATTGTGGTTTATCTGGCAAAAAGTTGGATATTCCTAGACTGCAACTTGATTGTGAATCTGAAATATTATATCCCAAAGCTGCATGTCCATACTCACTTTCTCTTTAAAGTTTATGTCCTTTCAACAACTTCTGTGGTGGAACATTGTTTTCTCCTCCTGAGTCATGTATGTTGAAGGGAGGAAAGAGAAAAAGAAGGAGGAGCTTTGAATATGTTCAACGTGGTCTTATAAACATGCTATGGACCTTACAACCACCTTTCCTTGAGTGAACAAGAGTTAATTTATTCAGAGAAATTAAGTAGAAGGTAGAATGAAGCAAAAAATTTAGATTCATGGAAATTTTACAGAAATGATCACTGCCTTGCTGCAAAAAAGTGCAACACATTAACAATTAAGTTTTATACTATGAAACTGATTATCTTCTTTTTCTGTTAATTTGGAAATGAAAATCTAGATTTTTATGAAGAACAAAAGAATTGCAAAATAAAATATTTATTGTCTGGCCTAAAATCAACTTGTGAAGTAATTCCAGACTTTTGCCCCCAGATCCATTTCTCTTTATCGAGAGTACCTGATGGAGATGGGTGGTGTTTCATAACTGTGTTTCTCTCTGTCAGGAGAAATAGGACTTGATACAGCAGCTAATCTCCCAAGAGTGCTAAAATGATAAACTGATACCAGAACAAGAAATGTACAGCATCTTTGTCTGTGCTGGGGACACACAGTGTGATAGTACACTAACTTTGCATTCCAACTCTCATCTTTGGGGAAGGCTTACCTTCATGCTGCTAAAGAAAGAGTGCCCTATAAATATCAGCCTTGGTGGCCTACAGAGGCTAGGTGTTTTTTCCTGCATATGATATATTTAAACCTCCTGCAGAAGTTCATAGGTTACCCACCCTAGCAATCTGTTCTTACTGTTTATCTGTGATTCATGCAGTTTGTAGTGGAGAGAGTCTGCCAAAGGATCAGAGGCTGTGGGGCAACTCCAAAGCATGAGTTCTTTCTCTTTGGCTGCAGGGAATGCTATTGAACTGGCTGAAGTCTTACTTTCTGACAGTGGATACGAATATGGACAGCATTTGCTTTTCAGCTGTGTCACAAAACACTCCCATTGTGTTTACTTGGAAAATGCAAGACTCTGCTGGCTGTATTTATGACATTGTTAGAATTTCCTCCTTGCGGCTCAAGTCTTTTCAATATTGTTGGGATAACATCAGAAGTGTTTAATGAAGAAAAAATTTACCTGCTTTGAAGCAATGAGTGGGAAAATCTATGTTGTGAGGTTTGTTGGATGCAGGAATACTCAGGCTGTCCCTGCAAGTGCAATGCCCTGATGATCCATACTACAAATGATAGTTACTTCTGGGCTCAAAAAGGTAACTTCTGTTCCTCAGAGCATGGTTTACTGACTTGACTTTCAAGCTGAAGTACATGAAGGGCAAGGAGTACATAATGCAAAGCAGGATTTGATTTATCAAAGATGGAGCTGTGTAATTCCAGTAATGAAAGATGGAGCTGTGTAATTCCGAATGAAAGCATGCTCAGTGATTAAAATAGTTACTTGCCACTCTCTAGTCAGGGTTCAGTTCCTGGTTGGATCATGAACATTTAGTAGTCTGAAATATAATCTTGATTTATTTTGTATGATCATGGTCAAATCACTCAGGAACTAAAACCAAAGGAAGACAGTGTCCTATGTCATATCAGGGTCAACATCTTCTCTCTGAAAACCAGGGTCCTTTTAAGGTTTCTGAAACTAGGCACCTCCAAAATGAAGGAAACAATAATACTTTGCCAGGCTTGAGAGTTTTTTTGAAGCATTTTCCCTAGAGATTGGAGTTAGAGACTTAAGAAAATTATGCTGTTTTAAAGTTATTTTATACTGAGGGTACAGCTCTGAACATATCCCAGCACTAAGAAGCAGGATGGAGTAGTTCTAAAGCAGGTGAACATGACAATTTCAGGAAAATCATATGTGAAGAAACAGCTGGTTTAATACAATGCAGCTCCCACATTATCAACACACAAAGGCACAGATATTTTTCTTTCAACTGGGCAGGTAACACAAATTGGTCTTAAAGCTTTCAGGAAGAAAGATGGTAAAAATAGCTAATTTACCTGATTTATGTTAGCCATTAACAACATACTGCTATGTTCTTGTTGAACTTGGGATGTAATTTTCACATGACAAAGAAGACAATTAAGGAAAAAACAGGTAAGAAAATGAACAAATCGTTATTTTACTAATTTCTACTTAGTAAAGAATTTACCACCGCCACCTTTTCTTTCAAATAACCTCAAATTATTATCTGAATGTGTACATCTACATATCTCTTCTTCAGCTGGTAGAATCAGGATTGCTAGCCACTCAAGGGATTTTAAGTTTTCTTCTTATGATACAAAATACCCTTCCCATGTCTATCTACCTATTTTTGTACCAGATCACCTTGACTTACATAAAATCAAGCTAGTTTCTTGTTATAATTTAAAATAAAAAGCTCCATTTTCTTCCCCTGTTTCTTGATTGCTGGTCCTTCCTTAATCACAAGCTGTTATGCTGTGTCTTTGGGAAGGCACCATGTATCTTTTGTAATGCTCTCTAAGAAAGAGCAAGCTAGAACTGGGGGAAAAAATGTCTGGCATATACTCAGCCAATGCAGGTAAACAGAACAGGGATTTCAGCTCCAACATGTGAATGGGGTCCTCCAATGATGAAGGGATTTAGGGTGCTCTGGTGCTGTGCTGCTGCCTTCTGAGATGCCTTGAGAAGTGCCAACACACACAAGAAGAGCCTGTAAACAAGGCCTGCAGCAATTTGTTTGTTCTGGATGGGTGACATGACATCTAGCTGGATGAATCAGTGGTGAATGCAACAAACGTTCACTGCAACAACATCTGGTCTTTCTCTGCCCAATCAACAGAAACATTATCAAGACTCCAGTTCCAGATGTAGCAGCTCATCCCTGTGGTATGGAGAGCTTTTTGGACCCTTCCCAAGCACCATGTATGGAGAGGGAACAGCAAGCAGTGTGTCCACTGTCTGTTCTGTCTCCCTGAGTAGTCTCCTCCTCAGCCTGCCCATTCTGAAACAGTCAACACTGGGTGTTTATAAATGCCTGCACTTTCAAGCCATGCCTGAATCTCAGGTGAGGTCTGATACTTTCCTAAACCAAAAGCTTTATAAAAGGGAACCCTCTAACCTTGCTCCCTTTCTTTCTGTCAAAACCAAGGGCATATTTGCACTTTTCAGTGTGCCTTGCTTGGATCTCTAAATTTACCGTTGTGCTCCAGAAATTTAAATGAGGCAGTAGTGTACCAGCTTAGTTTTTGGGCAAAAGGATCATTGGCAGTCCTCATTTACTTCTTAGGCAGATAATCCTTAATGCCTCCAAAGGAAACCTGATTAAGTGCATATTTTCTTGCTCGTTATTCCTATAGACTTTTTATTATATATTTTATTCAATGAAAATTCAATGAGAAAGTAAGTGATAGATGGTAGCAAACATCCCAGCAACCTTGATGAGAGAAAGCCTTTCTCTGTAATAACATTCCTGCAATGATTACTGAACCCTTTGGGGTTCAGGCTCAGGAGAAGAGTGTCCAAAATAGAACCTGGAGAAGAGAATAAAATTACTTTGAACAAGGTGGACCATCAAGCTATATGTTTCTTTTTATATGCTAGTTACTTACAATTTTTCCCTTTGTCCTATTCTTCCAGAATTCTGAAAGAAATTTCTCTGCAGGCACCAAGCCTTTTCTCCATAGACCTTCCATTCAGCTGTAAATTCTTTTTGAATTGTGGTACATGTGAAGGGATAAGAGAGAACAGAAGGTATGACATCCTTTTCCAGGAGAAGCATTAAAGGATGATAAATATTTATCCAAGCAGCACATCCAAGCCATATGCAAATTTGCATAATGGCACTCCAGGTGATGTGACGCATGGTAATTACTTGCAACCTGATAAAATGGAGAAATTCAGGAGTGTGCTGCTGAATGCAAATAATCATCTGTGAAAAACAACACTGCCTTGTCACTCCTTAATAAGGAAGAGTATTATGAGGAAAAGGCATGTCTTTAGGGAAGGGCATGAAGCACATGTCTAGCTGGACAAGAGGGACACCTCCTTGCCTCCCTCCAGGAGAGTGATCATTGTATGCTCACTTCCTGAACATAGCCATACCTTTCAGCTTTTCAACTTGCATTGATTCCTTAGAAGTTTAAAGATTCTCATCATTCCCCAGAACTACACATATTGGCCTGACTTTTCCAGCTCCCCCAGTAACATGGCTTGTGCTGTAATCACTTTCAGTTAACAGCACTCACATCATCACGATGAAGAAGAACACTTTGGACTTACTTGCCTGAGGGCAATTAAATCAAACAAACAGCACCTTGATGCTTGAGACATGACAAGAAGAAGTTCAGTAGTTCAGAGGAGATAAACAGTGGATTGTGGCAGTGGAAAAAGGTATAATTAAATTTCTATTTATCATGCATATCTAAAGTTCACAAGAGAACCATGTGTCAGATTGAATGGGATGAGATTTTGCCATTGGCTTTGCTTGATTGCCAGAATTTCACATTAGGACACATTTTTAGCTACTGGGGTACTTTTTTCCTTAATCCATCTGAGTGAAGTAAGGAAGTATTCAAAATGAGTAACACAATTGTCTTCACTTTGAGGTTTCTTTACATGGGAGAAATACATCAAGATAGAAGAAAAGGAGTCCTGCAAATGGTTTTCATGTCCATGGCATGGTGGCTCCATGGTGATCCAGAATGGGCTGTGCCTGAAGGAACAGATGCACGAGATAGAGAGAATCTGCTGAGCATTGAAGGAGAGCTCCTGGCCAGGGCAAAAAAACCCACACTGTGCTTCAAAGTGAGCAGGTTCAAGAAGGTCAAGGAATGCCTGCTCACTTTTTTTTAACTTTTCACTAATTAGAAGCATAATGTAGTACAAATTTCTCTGTGCTTAAACAATACAGGGCGTTGCCTTGTGCACTGATGCAGCTACTGGAATTTGGGTAAGAGAAGCAGTACTGTATGCCTGCTTGGGGAAGGCACTCTGACAGAGTGTGGCTGCCAGAGCCTTAAGTCCCTTTCTCCATGGTGTGCTCTGTGCATCCTCTTTGTAACATGGCTTTTAAGTGACATTAATGGATTCCTCAGACCTACAACACAATAGGAATTCTGAGCATTCATTTTATATCCGTGAAGGAAGAACACAGTGAGAGCAAATATTAACCTTGCTAATATGTAAAAATGATCTAAAAGCACAGAAAAAAACAGTTACCTGGCTGTAACTGTGGAAAATGAACTAAGGTTTTTGCTGATGTGAAGAACCAGAAGCTGATGGTCTGCACAGCTTTTAAAACTTAAATGAAAACAGAGAAGGAAACACCAGAAAAGGAAACAGCAAAATGAGCAACTTGTGGGAAATTACCATACTAGAGAAAATAGCCTGAAATTCAAATAATCATTAGAAATTAATATTTTGGGTAAAATATATATATGTAAATTGTAAGTACTAAAAAACATTTTTATTAGTATAATGTAAGGAGGTCTGACAGTAATTTATGTACCTAACAATTTCTATTTTAAAAATATCCATAAGAAATCTCATAAGAACCTTACATAACTAATTTTTCTTTAAATGAACAGCAGGCATAAGACAGAGAATATGATGGAGACCAAGGAAGCGCTTTTGGTTACTTAGTGTTTGAATTTTGGTTGTATAAATCCATTTCCTTTCTTTTTCTCTCTGTTATTTTTTGCCCCAGGGTTAGGAGGACTCACTCTTGCATTGTTCTAAACACAATAAGGACAGAACTCCCTTTGAAACTGTAGTTTGCTAAAAATTAAGTAAAAAGTAAATTCACCAAGTTGGAATTGCAGTTATGTGGGGTTTGGCAGAAGAGAACATGTTCTGTAAAGTAGAATCTGATAGCCATTCTTTGGCTTCTTTGAAAATAACAGCATTCTTGGCACACTTAAAGTTTGCCAGGGACACAGCAGGACATTTGATGTCCAGATATTATACCAGTTGCTCTGGGAATTAGGCTGTGCAACCTGAGTAGCCAGAACCCATCACACCTTCCTTTCCTAGTTGTAACAACATTCATTGTATTGAAAAGGAAATTGGTAGCTCTCTCTTAGTTTTTCTTTCTCAGTTTTATATTGGTACTCTCTCTGTCTAAGATTTTTCTTGCTTGTTTTGCCTTTACATTGGATGTGAAGAACATATCTGTTCAATAAAAGGCTTCCTAGTTTGATGTCCACTGGGAACTTTATCCATCTAAGCATGCCAGCTAGTGATATCACTAAATCCACTACAGAATTGTACCATCTTCTGTGTAAGGGAAGCAAAGAATTAATCTCAGACAGTGGTTGAAATATATATATATCTATTCTTCTCATACAATAGGAATCTAAACAAATATTTAAGATGGCAAAAGTGATTAAAAAAAGTCAAAAAGTGTCAGGATAAACCTTAATATCAGGGATTGCCAGAGATATCTGCAAAAGGGAAATAATGGGAAATCCCATCACTTTGCTATCAGTGACTCACTATTGTGCTTTGAGAAAAGGTCTGTAGATAAGGGCCTGATTCTGGAAGTGACAGAACAGATCCAGCTCACCTTTCTGCTTCCTGTTTTCATGCAGCTGTGTGCTACAGAAATTCTGACTGAGAAGCAGAAATTATTTAAAAAATTTTTTTTAATAACATAATCCTTACTAAAATCTGAGGTTTTCAAACATAAGTTGTCTTCTTTAAGTTTTAACCATCTGACTTGCCTATTCCTTTAAGTGCCTGCCATGCAATTACCCAGGTGGCTCTGCCTGAGTATGCTATTTCCTGCTGATCCAGTAATTGATGGATAACAGGAAGTGTCTGAACATGGATGTTAAATTTTATTCACTGTAGGAATAGATTGCATTGCCACCACTGTTGCTATATTTATTTAAGCCAGTAATCACTGTTGCCATATTATGTGCCCTCAGGAATTGGATGCTGCTGTGCTTTCCCAGCATGTCCCTTTTTCCAAAGAGGTAACACATGGAAGGGACAATGGATCGAGGCAGTTGCACAAAGAGAGGAATTCAAGATTTCCTCACTGTTTACATCACGTAAGCTATGAATAGACTGGTCAAGCACAAACATGTACACTTTGACAAGGAAGAAAACAGCACCAAGCCTTTGAAATGGAATGAATTAGTACTGACCTTTGTGCTCAAACTGAGACTGCTCGTGGCTGGCAGCATGGCACACTGGTTGCCAAACCTGCTACTTGTCTTTTGCTCTTGATATTGGATTTACAAGTTTCTTTCCCAACTCTTACAGTTTTGGCAATTCTGACCAATAGAAGTAAAAATTTCTCTAGCTGGACATTTTGGGTGGTGAGGGGTCAAGGACCTGACCATGGATCTTGGATAGGTATTTTTGGAAGGGAATGACTGAGCAAAGGAGAATTTAGGGACCATTTCTCCTATCATTCTTACTCAAGTCTCTGTAAATCTCTGCCTTGCAAACGACATGGGAACTCTGATATGTGTGTGGGGTTGATTTCTCAGTTATGGACAACCTTATCAGTGTGTTAACCATAAGACTATCAAAAGCATAATTTGCTTCTGCATATGCCAGTGTAAGCTAATCAGAGAAGGATGGCAAGTATAATCAGGGCTTTAAAATAGCATGGCTATAAAAAGAGATAGAATTGACAAGTAGTTTTTAGTTTGGAATAGAGATGACTGTTGTAGATGTATAAAGATATAAAAGGCATAAAAAGAACAAGAAGTGATTGGGATTTGAGTGAAAATATGCTCAGGAATGAAAGAAGCCCCCCCCCCC
>VYXD01016269.1:289667-317213 GCA_013397195.1 Hylia prasina
TCCACTTTTGAAGCACAAAGGAACAGAGGAAACCTCTTGCTCTGAAAGTCTCCAAACTGAAGTGGGAAGGCATACCAGGAGTAGGATAATTTGGTATTGGTCCTGCTTTTATATTTCTGCTGTGCTTACTTACTGGCCTTTCACAGGCATGGTGCCAGGCTGGGTAGCCCTCTCTGTATGGCCCTGGTTATGATTTAAAAGGCAGCACCTTTTTATAGCACTTCTTGCAAGTACAAGTAATGCTAGCTATAACCCAGCCAATCTTTTCCATATCCTTCTGTGCACTGTTGGGATTTCAGACACACACACACACAGACACACACATATTTAGAGTATATTGTGCAGTAGTCCTGCCTCATACACATAACAGGTATCGCAGTGTACAGCTGGCACAATATTCATGTTCTTGCTCAAACTCTAATAGAAGACGAGTCTGAATTTCAAGGTGAATGTATGCACAGTTACACTGCTTAAAAGATCACAATATAGGAAATTACATAATTAAAAGCTATTACCCCAGATGTAGGAACAGAATAGAAATATCCTGTATTATTGAATACTTCTGTTTTGTTCGAATGAATTGTGTTAGGAGTGTTTGTAAACTGATTAGAGAGCTAATGATATAAAAAATATGCATAGAACATAAACACAGTCTCTCACAGGAGTTTCCCTCATGCACAAAGGGTCCATAATCTTTTTCTCTCTGCCTTGCTACAACGTGGAAGACTTGGAATATGATATTAACCCTGAAATGACCTTTAATTGAGACAGGACTGGATTTCCTCTGTAATAGTGGTTCATCCTGTGGGTGGCTGTCAAGGAATATTCCATATATATTTCTAAAAACATTTGTTTTCCAGAAGCTCTGATGACAGCTTCAACCTCCATTTGAGAGAAGAAAATCTCAGTTCCTTATATACCTATTTGCACTGAGTTCTGTTTGTTTCCCAGAGAAAAAAAAAGGTTTGAGGCTCTAAGGGGACAGACACTGACATGTTGTCCTGTTCTCCTTTTATCACTAGGGACTCAGTTTCTGAAAGCTGCCCCTGATGCTGTTTGTCCTTGTTGACAAACAGCTTTTGAAGTACATCACTAAGCTGCTTTGTCAGCTTGAGGGCTGGCTATTTAATTTTTCAGAAACATTCAGCTACTCTTTTAACACAGTTATTAGTTCACAGTTCTTTGCTGACAAGGGAAAAATAATTTCATGACAACATTTTAGAATTATATCACTGTAGAAGATGGACATGTCCCCAGATCTCTCACCCCAAATTCCTCCATGGAACATGATGGCAATAGCCTGTATATTTGCTAGATATTAACTGGCTATATGGTTAAATTAATGAGTGAAAACAAAAGAATACTTACTGAAGCTGGCTATAAGTTTGCAGTGATGAATATTTCCCACAAGCTCTATTATTTTTGGCATGCAGCTCTAGTCAGACCTATGTTTGTTCAGACTCTCCAGCTCAGCGACAGAGCTCAGAAACGTAACTTTTACAATTGTGTCCACATCAACCAAAGTCACTCTCAAGGCTCACTGCTGACCTATCTCTCTATTGGAATTCATTTTATCAACTTGAAAAATCTATGATGTATATACTTACCTTGTGACTTTGAGGTGCCCAAGGGTATTTACAGTGTACACAGATGGTCATATCCTTTAAGGTTAGCAGCTGCAGACCAGGTAGAATACATTAAAGCACCCCAATGTCACAAGACACCCAGATGTGGACAACTGCATCAAGCTTCTGAAATCTGGCAAAATGATTTGTGTCAGTGATGTCTGTGTTGTGGGGATGCAGCTTGGATGTGCACTTGTTTCTGGGCTGATGGGCTCAAGGTGTTCACACATAATAAAAGTGTTCACTGGGAAGAGGGCTTGTTTGCAGTTAAAACAAAGATGAACTGAATACATAAATCTCTGTTTATCCCTTGAAGGCTCTTACATTAACTCCTCTCGTTCCCAGAAATCTTCTCATGTTAAAATCCTTTCCTGCTCCACCACCAATATCTGCAAATTGCCAGTGTGTTGGGACTGGATGAGATGGAGTTAATTTTCCCCGTGGCAGCCCCCATAGTACTGTGCTTTGAATTGGTAGCTAGAAAGTTGTGGATAGCACAGCAGTGTTGTGGCTGCTGCTGAGCAGTGCTGGCACAGCACTGGTGCTCTCCAGCATCCCCCCTGTCAAGCACTGGGAATGGGCAAGATCTAGGAGGGGACGCAGCCAGGCCCAAATTAACCAGAGGGGTAATCCATACCATCTGCCATCAGCTTGGATTCAAAAGCTAAGAAAAGCAGGAGGAAAATGGGGCACCCATTATTTGCAGTGTTTGCCTTCTGGAGCAATTGCTACGTGTGCTGAAGTCCTGCTGCCCAGGAAATGTCCAGACATTGCTCACTGGTGGGAAGTAGAGAATAAAATCCGGTTTTTTTTTGTCTTTGCTTGTGTGTGTACAACCTTTTTCTCGTATTTTAGTGTACTGTCTTATCTCAACCTACTGGCTGTTTTCCATCCTATTTTCTCTCCCCTGTCCACTGGAAAAGGGAGGTGATAGCAAGGCTTGGTGGGCACCTGGCATCCAGGCAAAGCATCCACAGCTAAGGAAACTGCCCTGTCTGACCATTTAGGAGCCACTCTGGCAGTCACACTCACACCACCTGAACTAGAATGAAACCCCTTCACAGTGACACACCCCACACTCACACAGTACGGCCAGATTTCCTTACCAGCTTGACCCCAGGTTTCCCATAGCAGAGTGTCTGACATTCAGATCTTCACAGTCATTTAATGGTGGTGAAATAAGTAAATAACAAAGTAACAGCTTGAGCTGGGTGCCTCCAAGGAGGAACCTTGAACTAAGGAACCCTTTTTATACTTATATCTATATATACACATGTATATGTATACACATATATATACACACAAGCACACACATATATATATGTGTATATACATATATACATGTATGTGTATATATATATATTACATATTTCAAAAAGAATCTATATACCCTTACAGTCTAAGAGTGGGAAAGTCTGGGGGTGTCAAAATGCATCTGTACACCCAGGTAATTGCACTGAATGAGTTCTTCAAAACCCACTACAGCCTGCTAACAGGAAATTAGATTTCTGGTTTGGTTTTTCTTGGGATTTGCTGCCAGAAATGTAATATTGAATTTTTCTCTAAACTATGTATTTTTCTTTACATTAAGTAATTTTTACATTAAAGAAGATTCCCTCAGTTAAACAGTGCAGAATTTCACTGAGTGCTGACAGATGAGAATATCTCATTGTGCCTATAGTACTCATTGAAGACTTTGTCACAGCAAAACAAGTTTACAAAATCCATGGCTGTACTCTTCAGACATTCATTTCAGTTTTCCCTGTCCCTAACACAACCTTTCAAGACCTATGATTCTCCCACAAGGATCTGAATGGACTCTGTGGGTTCATGGGTTTTCTGTCACTTAGTTGTGAAGGCAGAGCCTTGCTGTGCCTCATGCTGGGCAAAGAGATGTCTAAGACCCATCTCTTCAGCAGACAGTGAGTGGAACCATGGGGACAGACACACCACATGGGAGCTGCTGGTCCTGTGAACCACCTCCAGGACCTGGAACCCCAGAACAGGCCTTTAACAATGAAGGAGCCACTTTATTTTGAAAATGGGTGGTAGACTAAAAGGGATTCAGGAGTGACAGTAGTTCTTCCACCTTTCCCACAAACTAGTACTACCTAGTGCAGTGTGCCCCTATTTAGATGATTGCTTTCTGGATATAATTTGTAAAAGAATGTTGACTGAACTGAACTGAACTGAACTGAAACTGAATTTGGAGAGACTAAAGTCTTTCATAAACTGAAAAACTTGCTCTTCATGGAGATTTTTTTGTTAAACTAATAAACTCCTAAATAAAATCATAGAAGTAGAGCAAACATGATTTTTAGACTAAAATAAGATTATCCAGTAACACAGATACTTAGGATTCTCTTCAGTCATAGAGTCAGAATCTCCTAGTATCATTCTTGTGGCAAAAGGCCTGGAAGGTGAGGGGAATTATATTAAAGCCTGTCCCTAGTTTCAGTAGACCTCTGTATGAATTTAACATATTCTGTCTACATACTAGGTCTCCCTTTTAATTTCTAAGGTAGCAAAAATCTAGGTAATCATTAATAAATGCCATATTCATTGCTCTAGCCAAAGTGATGGTTTTACTCCAAGACATCTGCCTGTTTGCACGACATTGGACTCATGCAAAAAATTATTCCTTTCCATTCTTACTGCAATATCTCCTAGACTTTCCTTATTTTTTTTTCACTTCATTAAGTCAGTGACATCCCTGCATTAAATCAACCATTCTCCAATCATTGTCAACCAGAGGAACTCTACCCTTTGCTATTAAAGCATATGGGCTGCAATCTGTTAATATTATTATATCTGACAAATATAAATTTGTTAAATCAGAGGCCATGAGTTTTAGTCTTCCTAAATAATCTTATAGTCTCTCTCTTGCTACTTTTCATTTCTTTCAACAGCAATCAAATTATCTTTGCCTTGCAGTAAAGTATGGCATTTATTTGTCTAAAATAATAATTTACTCTCCAAATTACTTTTCCTCTGAAGACCATGAAGTGCTTTACTTCATGAACCTTGCATAATCTCATCATAAAGAGAGAAAAAAGAACTGAAAAGGACCTCGAGAAGTGACTATTTGACCTGCCCAAAATGTCCTCTGTTTTGACACAGAACCAAGGTAATGTAGAGAGAACAGTGCAGTCAATTTTCCACGGCTTGTCCACTCCTCATAATGGTTTTTTGAACTGCAATAATTAAGCATACATAGTTACATCAGCTTAGACTAAAGTTATTCTTAATCAGTTGATTTGGATGATAAGATTTCAGCTACATATTTGCCCCTAGGTAGCTGGGGTAGAAGGAATAACAGAAATGCAATTGCAGCTTGATTTCATTTTGCCTTTTGGAAGAAATCTTTATCCCTTTGATTAAAATTTGCCCTCGTTAACACATCAAGCTTGTTTGCTGTAGCCAGTGCTGTCATTGGGAATATTGCTAAAAGCAGAATTTGGTTTTTTACATTTGCAGCAGCTTTTCAACAAATATTTGATATGCCAAGATGCATAGCTGTTCCTGGTCTTATCCATAAGAATGGCAGAAGAACCTTCAGACACAGAGTTGTTTCAGACTTCTGAAATCCTTCTGCCTGAAATGTGCAGAGCTCTGCCTGTTGCATTTGCAGAGTCAGGGCTGACAACAAAATGTATCTTGAAGCTTTTTACTGCTTATTTGGTTTTATGCTACAGCTGTAAGCTCTGTTCTTGTTTTATTTGCTGATCTGTTTTATTAAGTGCCTTCTGATGAGCAACAAGAAGCATGTAATAAAAACCATCTGCAGTATGGTGGCAGCTTCCTTCTTCTCTCAGTCGCAGACCTTAAGCCAGTCCCTGGCGTGCTGCTATACACAATCCTGCCTTGTTTCTAATACTTTTTACTGAAATGTTCATCTGGTCCTTGCTGGCATTTTTGGCCGAATTTGGATTGTGCTGATGTTAGAGGAGACCCTTCCCTAGGAACATTTTTCTAGTTATTTTGTAATCTCTTCAACAGCATACTCCACTGGATAGGTCCTCACTGGAGTAAATATCATCATCAGATAAATGCACAGAAGAATGAGACAGCTTGCATTTGGTAAGAATCTTCCCCTTATCTAATCACAGCAGATGTTGAAGTTCTGATTTTTCTTGCTCAGCACCTGTGTACCACATGCAGTGTTTTATTACACAGTCATGACCCATTTAGTCATAGCCCTCCCCCTTGCTGGAAATTATCTGCTAATAGTGTACTATGCAGTCAAATTTTAAATTATTTCCATGAGAACTCCTACCAGGTCTGATCTGAGAGGACCTACTGTGCCTTTATTTATGCTGGCTGAGATGGAACACCAGAAGTGCCTGTTCATCCTTTAGGCAGTGTTGTGCTGATGTCTGGGTGTTAGGGAGTGCATTCAGCCAGGCTGCCCAAAGATCTTCTGCTCCATGGGATTTGGTCTTCTGGAAAAGGAGCTGTACTTTCATGATACACTGAGTTGTGGGAAGTGGAAAGATAGAAACTTCCACAGATACTGAAGGGTTGATTTGCAGCCTTGGGAGAAGCTTGGGTTGATGTAATGATAAAGGCACACAGACATTAAGCAGAAAAATTATAAACTTACGTTCCTATAGCTGCAAGTAAGAGTATGCCTTAATGGAGTAAGAAACAGTATTGGGTAAGATGGTGAGGGGTTTTAATGTGTAGTAATGTGATTTTATAGAGTAAGCTAAGAGTTTAGATGTTATAATGGAAGCATGTGTGTATGTGAGGTACCAGGCTATTGGGTGAAGGATAGATGCAGCGCCGCAGAACTAAGCAATGGTGATAGGTTAGAAAAACAAAATAAACTCTGTGGCTACTTTCCATTGGATCAGAATGTTATGTATTGCTTTCTAATAAAGAAACTTGTGACTATTTTTGCTCTATGGCTGACTTGTTACTTCACTAAAATCTCAAGACCTCTGAGGCCGATGTTTATCTGAGTAATAAATCGCTTAATAGCCTTCCAGTAGTCCCATCCCTTCATTCAGGTATCAATAATGAGTGAGGTGAAGGGTTGTACAGGACTCAGCCAGGGCAATGTCCAGGTTTCTTGAAGATTGCTTTGTTTCTCTAACTATTCACAGCAGAGCAGGCAATGCCTTCCATGATGCTCCCAGGAAATTCGCACTTCTTGCCAGGGCAGAGCAGATCCTCAAAGATGCCATTAACATTGATGGACACAATCTCTTACTTAGAGAATAGAACTGAAGATGCAGTGACCACTTGCAGGAACCTTCAGTTGGAGGTGTTAAAGACAACCAGTGTAATTTAAAAGCCAGACTCTAATGACTCAGAATTTATAGGGGTTTAAATTTTGATGAAAACTGATGTAAATGATCCTGGCTGCTGTAAATGATCCATTTCTGTTACAGCACCTTCACGAGATTGACCTTGCTTTCTGGTTCAGACTTTATTTGAACTAAATATCAAGATAATGAATGAGATGGTAGTCTATTACTGTTCAAAATAATCTAAATTCATATTGCTGGGGTATGCAGTTAGCTTTTAGCCTATATTTTTTGCTTCTTTTTCAGAAACTTTGAGAAGCCTCCAGTGGCTCCAGCAATCTAAATATCAAACGATGACATTTAAAGTTTGGAAGAGAAAGAAATATACTGCTGCTTGCCATAACTGCCCATTAATTACCTTCCTCCTTCACATTTAACAGGACTTTATTCCCTGTAAGCCACTCGCAGAGGATGTATTCAGTCTTAACATTATTTAAGTGTGGATTTTGAACTGTTATCACATCTTAGCATTATCACATTCATAACAAGAAATTATTCCTGTTTATTTGATCCTAAAAATTTTCCTTTGCACACTAGTGAAACATAATACTCTATTGGTAAGCCTCACATCCCCTTAGTATATTAAATAGCTCTAGTCTGTGTTTTGCTGGAAACAACTCCAGAAAATTAGTGAAAAATCATCTTGCTCATGTAGCAACTGCTGGCAGGAGTAGCCACCTCCTTTTTGCTGTGACCTCAAAGCATCCAAAATTCTGTAATGCAATTACAACTATTTAGGACTGACTCCTTTTCTCTTAATTTAATGACAGCAGTAAATCAAATCAATCTTTTGAACATTTCAATTTTGGAACATCTGGATCAGTTTTTATTTTCATATTTGCATCACTTGCAATTATATTAACTAATTTGCTGCCCTAAATAGTGAAAAGAGATACATGTGAGAAACTTTCTATCATTAATAAATGTGTTGAACCATAACAGATTCTTTCAACATAAGTCTACTTCAGAATTTGTGGTTTAGATCTGAGTCAGGTTCTGCTTCTTCTGTGAAGAAAAAACATTTGAGTCTAGTGACTTCTACCGGTGTGCCTTTTTCCATATATTTCCAAAAAAATATCAGCTAGTAAGGATGATTGTGTTAGTTCTGTTTCTTGAAAATGCTGGGTGTATCTATACCATGCAGCCAAAAGTTTTTGAGCTCAGCATACTTGCATTGATCCTTGAAGTGATGGCACACCAAATGCAGAATTGGGGCAGCGTGGGAGGCAGCCCAAATGCAGGAGTGTGCCTTAACCAGGCAGCAGAAGAACTACCATTGCTGGACTTCTTCCAAGCTCAAGCCTTAATCAGCAGTGACTCTCACACCTCTCCTGATTTGAGCATCCCTGTGCTGGAACTGGCTTTGAAATCAGAGCTCTCCACAATTTTTTCTCATCTGTGGCAGCTAAGCAGAGAGGTTGTAGATACTCTTTTACATTCTTGGAATTCTTAGTTCTCCTAGGAACTGTGCATTTTTTTCCACCTTTCTCACAATTGGAAATGACTGTTCAGAGTTGACTTTTTCTACTTTTTCTTTTTGCCTTTGTGTGTGATTTAAACCTTCAAAGATGATAGAAAGATCTTTTATGTGCTGCTGTCATCTCAGTGAATGTTCCTACTTTTTTACGGAACTGCTTTCTTTTTACCAATTCCTCATTTTTTTCTCAAAAAAACCCAAAAAAACCAAAAAAACCCCACAAACCTACTCTTACTTTTGAATATCAACTGTAGTTCTGTAATTGCTTCAGAACATTAGGACTGTTGCTGCAAGAAAATCAGAGCTGTAAGAAATACCTATGTCTTGCATCCAGACCCATATCTTTTACAAGTTAGGTGCTTAAAAGGCTCCAGTGCCCCCTGCTTCCCCGCAAACAAGTCTTAGGAACTCCCTGGTGTGGATTGTCCTCAGCATTATGGTTACTGAAACCACACATTGCACATGTCTTCAGGTCTCCTATGCACTTCAAGTCTCCTTTTCAGCACTATCTGTTTAACCAGGGAATGGAAAGAACTTTAGCCATATGACGGTTAATACAAATCATAAGATAAAAGATATTTCTATATTTTAGAAACTTATTTCACACTGCTGGAGTTCTTAAATTCTGCTCAAAACTACTGATACAAACCTGAGGGATTGTTTTTATAAGCAAAGTTCTGAGGTTCAGTTGGGAACAAAAAACCCTACTGGTGTTGATTGGAGGGGACTTCAAGTGGTCATATTGTCCCTCCTCCCATTGCTGGACCAGATCACTAAAACCTGCAACAAAGATCCACCACCACTCTGGAAAATGTGTTTAATTGCTCAACTACCCACCAGTGAAAAAGCTGACCTTAAAGCAGAAGCAGAACCTCTCAGCTTACAATATGTGACTGTTACTCCTTGTATATGTATAACATATAACATGACTCAAAAGAATTTTACTCTATTCCTTTATGATTCCCGTGTGCACATTTGCAGACTGCCTGGAAACCACCTCTTTACCAGCCTAAACAAGCCAATGCCTCTTAGCATTTTCTCACAGGCCCTGTGATTGCTTTCTCAGTAGCCTTACAATGGGCCTGGAAGCCAGAATCCTGAACTCCTAACTCAAAAATGCTGTGTCTGTGGTTCTATATTAATGAATATATTTCTGAGTCAGGCACAGAGATGTCCTACATGTAGGTTCATGGCCTGCCAGTGGGATGCAAAGCACTTCGATATGTGCCCAGACTCCCTACACAGTCAGCACAGAGATACGGGCACCCCTGCACGTCTCTCAACGAGGATCAAAAGTGGAGCATTTACTTGTCTCTGCTGACTGTGCTGGGAGCCTGCACACTTCAGTGGAGCCATTCAGCACTCTCAGAGGGAGCAGGGAGCCAGCTAACGGGAGGTCACGTTCAGGACTGCGCCAGAAAAGGCGTCTGGCTCAGAAGCGCACAGCAGCCGCCTGGATCCCCTGGGAGCTGGGATACAAGGCCAGCCTCAGAGAGCAGGTGTCTGACTGGAGAGGATGTGTGCGGCTCAGAACTGCTCGGTACAGGGGTCTCAGATTTAGCTGAATAGAAATTCTCCCACAGCTCCGGTGTGGGTTGGTTTGGTTTTCTTTTTAGTAAAGCTGATAGAATTCCTTAGTAATTCTCTGAAGTATAACTGGCCAAGACTTTGAGGCTACCCCCCTTTCTCATGGATTCACAAAGCCATGTGCTTGCCCTCAGCATTTCTGAGCTAGCAGAATAATGAAGATAGCCTCCAAGTTTATACACTTCTTCTTTGTTCAGCGTTTTGGGGCATGTTTCACAGAGTGTTGGAAAATACTGATCAGATTCAAGCTCTCACATTTCCCTTCTTTTCACCAGGTCAGTAATATAATGTTTCGCCAAGTATTGCACTCCGGAATCAGTAATTTGAAATTTTGATTGAACAGGTTCAGTCTAGACAAAAAAGAAACTGCAGCCATCCAAAGATAAAAGGTAGTCTTTATTCAAATAAATGTAGTGTCTTCTCCAGCTGTACTTAAGCTAGATGATCCTTCAGCTTCTTAACTGGTAGTGTACCCCTCAGGACAAACTGCAACTTCATGCATTTTTAAATAGAAGAAATATTTTATTTTTGATAAGCTACTAAAAGCTAAAAAAATTATCCTAATTCTTTCGGAGTAATTAATTAAAATATTTTTAAGGTGGAAGTCCATTCCCTTGACACATGATGAATAGTAAATTGCAATGCAAATAAAAGATTACAGGAATATTATACAAACAGGGAAAAAAGGTGTGGGCTGAAAAGATTGTGGGAAAGTTTGGAATTGGAGCTAATTTAATATATGTGCTCCATAAACCACATATTTTTTATTATGAATTTGTAATATGGGAAAAGGCTATGAAAAGAGTAAGAAACTATTTCAGAAATATATTTGAAACTTACATTGTTTCACTTCTCGTTGACTAAATTAAGCCCTATAACAGATTTTTTTTTCCCAGAATTGGATAAATATTTTTTCATCTATCATTGGCCCCTGACAGATCTGCTTTTCTTGGTGCCTTCTGTACTTCTGTGTATCCCTTAAAGCCATGAGGATTATACAGTATAGTATTAGCCTATATCTACTATAAATGTGATAAAAATTGAAAGTTCAGAGCAATAACAATTGAAGAGAGTATTTCAGCATCAAAACTGCAGTGGTAAATTATGATTTACCTGTCTTACAAATTCTTCCCAGCTGCACTAATATTTATTTCTAAGTGTTTAAAATATGTTCTGTTGCTTCAAACAAAATTCACATACTTTAGACTTCAGTCAAAATATTATGGGACCACTTGTGATCTTATCTAGACCAGATAACATGAAGCAATTAATGATGTCTGATTAGTGAAATTCCAATGTCATCTGAAGCTGGACCTCTCCCTGTTCCTGGGCCATATGTAGATATGGCTGCAGCTGCACTGTCATGTACAAGGCTTCAGAAGAGCCTCTCTGAAAGTATCTCTTTTTCCCTTTTCTTTAACAAGTTCCTTATTATTTCCAATGTTTTTTAAACTTACCTGTCTCAGTCTTAAGAAGCAGGCTTATTTTAGTCCTGAGAGGCTCCCATAAAAATTCCTTTTTAGATCCTTGCTGTTGTAATGCTTATCTTTTTTTTCTTCCTGATTTCAAGCCTAAATTTATTCATAGCCAATTTATAACCATTTGTTCTTGTGTCAGCATGGCCTTTAGCTTAAACAGTTGTTTTCCTTGCCTGATATTTACATCCATGAAATGCTTAGAATGAATGGGAGAGAAGACAGATGGCTATCGCTTAACCTGTAATTTGTATTAATTATAATAATTAATCAGGTTATTTTGAGTTCAACATGGTGTGATTCAGCAGAATTTGGTATCTTGCTGAAATTCCTTATCAGAAAAGTTGATGGAAGATTTTGCATCTGTAAACAAATTGTATATTCTAGTAGTAAATGTTTGTTGACAACACTTATTACTGAGCTGAACCACAACAATTCTACGAAGAGAAAAAATGATAAAATCTCTGTCTGTAGTTCTTTACAGTCTGTTGTAAGGGTGCCCAGTGGGACACAGAGGCTGCTGGCAGTTACCATTGGGGGTAGTTCAGGAAATCCTTCTGAGCTGTACCAGTGCTGCACATTGGCTTGGATTCTAAGTAAAAATCTCCTGACAGTTCGCGCTATCGGTGTTCTGGCTCCAGGAGGGAGCAGTTCCAGAGGGATGAACTGCAATCCTTGGAGACAGGGCAGAATGGAGGGATGCTTGCCTGAACCACAGCTGGGAAATTGCCTATGGGGTTTTCCACCCATAGCACCAGGTAACAGCCAGGTCTAGGCCTGTAGGGTGGCTGTGTGGACCTCAGGACAACACACGTTGCTCCACTTCTATTTTAAAGAGGTGGTAACCTAACCACAGCGCTAGTTTTCATCTGTTGAATTAGATTTTCATTTTCCTTACTTAACCTTGCACCCAGTCTAACCCCTTGGCTACTACCTTTACCTGTGGTGTCTACCCAGCCTTGTTACAAACAACAGTGTTCCCATGAATGAGGCACATTAAACAGATAACCCAGCTCCAGCATGGACACAGGTCCAGCTTTCACAGGCCATGCCAGCCCCTTGCTTTGCCACCACCATGGTATTGAGTTGCCTCTTCTATATCTGTGTGGATCTTATTCAAGTTCCAGGGGTCTCTGTTGTCTCCATTTTATTCTGTATGGAACCAAGTGCAATTTTTTAAACACGGGAAAATATTTTGCACGTATTTATGCAGCGCTAAGCAAATAAGAGCTAATAAGTCCTTGCCATTCCCGGGGCTACAGCTATTCTCCAGAGAGATGGCCCAAGCATTTTTCCTAGTCTTCAGCAACCTGGATAAAACAGCCAAGGTTGATTGTGTGTTGATTGTCCTTAAAACTTTTATAACCATTTAGGTTAAACACTTTTACATTCTAGCCATGTTGATTTATTCATTACATTACTTCTGCTTTATGTCACCCTTGTTTTAGAGACACTGCAAAATGTTTTTAACTTCTGCTCATAAAATGTGCAGAAAGGATATGGAAGACCATGGGATTATCCTTGCTCCCATCTTCTGTTGTCAAAGAGACAGAGAATTTTTCAGTATGCCTTTTACTGCAGTTATATTCTGTTATCTGCCATGGTAAGATCAAAAAGCTTCAGTGGTTTGGGAGTTTAATATTAATTTCTACTCTTGTAATGACCTGGGAGATGTTTGATATTGAGAGATTAATATCATTGTGACCTTTGAAATTTGTGAAATTTTTGTTCTGAGGGAAGATACGTACCTACAAATTGTACCCTCTGTTGCTGAATGAAAAGCACGACTTCCCTCACCCCATTTCTGTTCTCTTGTTTTGCTAAGCTTTAATCTTAAATGCAATTTTCTGTGCAGATAACGATGCACATAATGCTACTGTTTGAGATACTCTAGTAATAGCCTCTCTGCAGATATATTTTTGAGTAGTTCCACAGAAAAGAATTCAGTGCACCACTTCCTCAGGAAGCTTGCGATAAATTATGAATAGCTGCTATACAGGCAGCACTGTTCATTCCAGGCACTGAGTCAGTTAGGAATGGTGGACTGGGAACTATAATAATTATGAAATCTGCAGCTCTCTTCTGTTTGGATGCTTGCATGGGGACTGAACTTGGATTTTACATTTGAATGGCTCCCTTTGCCATGCTTTCCTGGTTTGTTTAGGGTTTTTTTTAATACAATTGCCTTAAAAAAAAGGGAAAAAAAACTCAATCCAAACCCAATCAAAACCAAACAAAATCAAACAAAAAGAAACGCAGAACAAATAAACAACAAATGAAAGAAAATAAAAGAGAAAAAAGTATAACGAGAAATTTGCACATGGGACAATGATGACCCTAAATGAGGTATCAGCAGAAGAAAACAACCTTCTGTCATTTCCTGGTGTTTTGGATACCCACCATGGTGCCACATTAGCTGTTGACAATCTTCCAGTACAGAAGGAATGGAGATTTCTTCAAATGTGGAGATTTGAAAATGAGAAGCATAATTGCAACTTTTGCAGTAGCAAAATACTTCTAACACCGTAAGTAAAATGGGAAGAGATAGTGTGAGGAAACTGAGTTGTGGAGAAAATTCAGTTCTACAACAAGTTTACACTAGGATACTCCTTTCAGAAAAATATAGTCCCTCCTTTTCTCCTACATAATTTATCCTTCCTTTTATGTTCATCCATTTTTTTTTCCCTGGATCATTGTCTCCAAAATTTCCAGACCTTCTTCTGTACAAGCTCCTCTCCTTGCAATAGCTGTCCTGTTCCTCACTGTCTCTCTCTCTTTGCTCCGTGTATTTTTTGCTTAGAATAGAATTTCTATATGCTTCCACTTCTAGTAAACATTTTACACATTTTCTCATTCTTTTTGCTCGTTTACTTCTGGTTTCTTACGGCCTGGAGCTGTGACAAGAAAGTGAATTCCCACCACCCAAAGGCCAGCTGGCTTTGGGAGGGTGAGGAGTACCCTGATACTGTACAGCAGTAATGGATATCCCATAGGTCTGTACATATGTCATGGACTTGGGGGTGAAGCTCTTAACCTAGAGTCACTCTGGTGGTCACTAAAATGTTTTCCCTGAGATGCAGGAATTTCCCTTGATTCCAGCTTGATTGAGAGGAAGAGCAGGAGCACAACATGTAGCAGGGTGGGATGGATTCTGACTCAGCTTAGCTGGCTCAAGTCCTCGTCCTTCCTGTCATTAGCAAGGGAACTAATCTGACACAGACCTTTTGGAAACTTCTTTCCTTTACACTGGTCTATTATGTGAGGTAATGTAATTGGAGCAAACATCCAGCCAGGAGGCTTGTACTTCATGACTCCACACAGGGCTTTGCTGGGGCAAGAGGCTCCTTGTGCCTCTTCCACTGTTGTGCAACTGAACATGTTATTCACATAGATAAGTTCAGATTTTTCTGTTTGAGTGATGTAAGGCCTTAGCCTAGTCTTGTAGTGTTGACATGCTCTATTCATGTCACCCTGGTTTTGAGGATTTTTCTAGGCATTCTGATTTGTCTTTCATATTGGAGTCAGAATTTTTACTTTCCCACACTTTTTACTATAAACAATAGGTTTGTTTTCCTAACTCTCTTTCATTGTTTACATATTTTTAGGTAGGAGGAGAAAGTTGATTGACAGTTGTCTTCACCAATGTAGTGTGGGAGGTGGGATTTCTTCCTCCAATCCACAGGCATCTTTAAAAATGTATAAAATTGAGTTTTGTAAATAAACTCAGGCTTTTCCTGCTCATCACCATGCCTTCTTGAAGCTCTTTCATGTTGTGCTGTAGCACACTCATAAACAAACAGCCTCATTTTTGGATGATTGATACAACAAAGCCTGAGGCAAACCATCAGCATGGTCCTCTTGGCAGAACGTAGCTTTGCAAACAGAGAGGCAGGTAAGGCAGTGACTTCCATATCATGTAGGGTTCCTGCAGAAATTGGTCTCTGGACAATTGGTTTCATGGTCCTCCCAATGGAGCTCCTTGTTTAAGATTGGTCTTAGTCCAAAGAAAGTCCAGAGAGCACAAACTGGATAATTGGTTAGAGTAAAATTTTGTTCCTACCATACTTCCAGCAGTATAAAACCACCAATCTTACTACCTTTCCAGCAACAGTTTACAAATTTTAAGGGAGTTTGATACTCCTGGGTTTTTAGATTTGTTTTCTCATTTTGCTTTTTCTTCTGCATATCACAGAGACATCTCAAGAAGTCACATCTTACATCAATCAAGTTGACCAAGGCTCAAAGTCTGTATCATCTCAATGCTACATGGCACCTTTACTACCCAGACTGGTAACCTGCATAGTCTGTGGCCCATTGAAAAATCTGTCTTCGTTTACTAATGCTGTATTTTCAGTTTGTACAGAATCTGTGTACTTTCAATTTCACTTTTTTTACCCAGTAGATTCAATCACACAGAAGAATGTGACTATATAGACAAATGAACTGAAAAGAATTTAATTTTTCTTCTGGAGATAAGTTTCCTGAAAAGATGGTGTGGTGGGTTGACTCTGGCTGACTGTCAGGTGCCCACCAAAATGCTCTCTCACTCCTCCTCAAATGGGAGGAAAATCAGATTAAAAACACTTGAGTCAATATAAAGGCAGCTTAATAGGAAAGACCAAGGGCTGTGTTCATAGACAAATGATAACAAAAATAGTTATTCTCTACTTCCCATCAGCAGGCAGTGTTCAGACATTTCCTGGGAATCAGGGCCCTGTTATGCAAAGCGATTTCTTTGGGAGACAAACATCTTCATAATGAATGTCCCCCTCTTTCACCTCTTTTGTAATAGCTGTCATTGCTGAGTGCAGCATCATGAGGTGTGGAATATCCCTTTTGTCGGTTTGGGTCAGCTGTCCCAGCCATGTCCACTTCTGACCTACTCCATCCTACTCAAATCCTTTTTGTAGGGTTGGAGCAACAGCTTTGATGCTGTGGGAGCACTGTTTAGCAGCAGCCAAAACACTGGTGCATTATCAACAGCTTCCAGCTACAAACCACAGTGCTATGAAGGATGCTATGGAGAAGGCTAACTCCATCCCAGCCAGACTCAGTACAGGTGGATCTACAAATAATTATTTTCCCCCAAAATAATGGCAATTTTTCATGGAGACATCACGGAGTGTCGCAAATATGAACACAGCTTTGTAATTCTCATTATAAACTGGAGTGATACCTTATGCTTCAGATACATTTTATACACCTGAAAATCGCAGTACAGAAGAGAGATGTTTGCCAGCTATTTCCTCCCTGTGCAAAGAGACCCCTTATTGAAATTCTTGAGGAGCCAGATGTATTTAGCTCTGCGAGGGTTCAATACCTTTGAGGGTGTCCAGCACCTCATAGAAAAGGGCTTAAAATAACTAGCAGGATGGCATGGTCGAGTATGTCTTGAAGAAGCAAAAAGGTTTTAATAAAAGAAGAAAATAATAAAAGACAAAATAACACAAAACAAAATAACAAAACCACTCACGGTGTAAGGACAGGTCCCACACTTCTGCTACAAGACCTCAAGAATGCGCTGAGAAGCTTCATGCTCTCCCTTAAATATTGAGTGATTTAGGTGAGTTTTTTTTGCAAACAGTCCAATAGAGAATAGCTACTTATCTAACGAGCAGGTGAAGACACCTATCAGTGGTTTTGTCTTGGCATCGAGCTAATTACTGTCGGGACAGCAAAGAAGTTTCTGGGTCCTTTACCTTATAAGAACAGCAAGGGGTGGGTCTTAATCTTTTTCCTATATGGAAGCACCTGCTCCAGTGTGGGGTGCATTCCTACATCCTCTCCTTGCTATGAGGATGGTGTTAGCAGACAGTGGAGCAGGATGCCATTCCCAAGCATGGAAACCCATCTCATTCCAATTTAGACAATCTGGGAATGCTGATGCCTCTTCACAGGTCCAGCAGTTATTCTGTGGCAATAATGTAGGACATACAGGCAGCGTTTGGAAGCCACAGTGCATTAAAGTAACTCAGATGATGATCAGGCCTATGTTTAGCATTTGAAGCACTCCCCTTTAAGTTTCAGATCCATTTTAAATACGGGAAATGACATTTATTTTCCACAAGTACAAAGTATGGTGAAAATCTTTAAGTCAAATGAAGCTTTTATCTATTAACAATCACTCATTGACGTACAAAGTTACACCTCATTGCGCAGAATGTGTCTTTTTATTATTTTTTGTTAGCAGTGCATTGGAAATACTGTGGCTTCCTGTCCCAGTGCATGTGCAGTCTAATACAAACAAGAATGTCTATTGAGCATGACTCCTAAGGAAATCTGTGTTTGTAGTTTTGGGATAAAAAGGCACTACGCAAGCTGAAAAGAGTCGATATCCTGAGCAAGGAAACACGCTGCACCGTGAGACTTTGGATTCAGTTCTTGACTGTGCCTCTGGGGACAATGGTAGAGCTTTGTGGAGGAGTACAGAGCCACCTGCAAGCTCCCTTTTCGATGTCTGGTTTCTGGTTTATCTGATACCAGGGCTGGCCCTTAACACAAGTCTGTACAGCTTGACTTCACTTCCTCCTCCCTCACCATTACCAGCAGCTGCAGTGACGCGAGTACTTTCTGACAGAGAGACAGAGAGACAGAGGGACAGAGGGTTGCCCTGGCCTTGACTTTCTGTCTGATATTAACAGCCAGAGCACAATGTGGCAGAGGCTGGGCTGGCATTGAGCCACAGGAATCCCTCTGCTCTTGGATGTCCACCAGCTGTTGTGTTCTCTTGGCACAGTGAGACAACCTCCGTGGCAGTGTACTCTCCCATAGGATGAGCGGAGATATTTTACTGAATTCCTTCCTCTGAATTCCTGGACTTTAATGGAACAATATGTCAGGCATTTCAGTGAGTTAATGTCCTTCCTCATGAAAGCAGAGTACTTGCTTGTTGGTAAACAGAGTCATGTTATACTAGCTATTATAAAATGATAAGCTGATCAAATTACAATGTTGGTAACTTCTTTTTGTCACAGTGGAACTGCTTGGGCAACAGTCAAGTTAGTACACTTATTTTCCTCAAAAATACTTCAAGGCATTAAAGATTTCCACTTGTTGAGGAATTCAGGGATTTTTTTTATATTAAAAACTGTATTCACAGCACTTTTCAATATTGTATAACTTGCAAACATTGCAAAATATCTACAGGAATGAAGGAAATATTCTGCAAAGTATCTTATTTTCTTCCTGCTTCAGTTTCATGCATTTCAAAAGAAAAGGACAGAAAAGAGAAGAAGAGGATGAAATCTGAATTACAGATGAAAAGGAAATTGTCCCAAATGAATGCTGTTACATCAAAAATCTTGATGAGAACTAAGCTTCCTAGGAGGAACCAAGAACTGATCATTAGTTTAATTAAAATCTTTTATGTCTAACTAAAACTTTTCTTGGTTCATTTACAATATTGTAAACCTGTTAACAACACAGTTAGGGCTGATGTATGCAAACTTTCTGGTACCTACCACTTTTCCCTGCTGCTCTGCTCACCTCCCCTTCTCTTGCCACAGCTCTCTCAAGAGAGCAGTGGAGGGTTTCAAGCAGTGATCAGTGCCCCAAGTTGTTTTCAGGGAGGAATGTGACACTGGCATTCCTCAGCCTGGAATCTGCTTGAATTATCTTTATATGCTATCTAAACTAAAATGTTGCTTTCTTTGACTTTAGTAATTCCCAATTTCATATTTTGCTTGCTTTTCTGCTCTGTTTTATTATCCTGTAAAAACATTTTACAGGACACACATGGCTGCACTCCTATGGTGCCAAGTAATTGGCCACTACCATTTGTGCTTGCACTCCTGGGGTTTTGAGTATGTCTGTTGTTCTACTACACTGCATTTTTATTCTAGGGTACCATTCTAGACAGCTCACCCCACCCAGAATAACTGCTTGTTATCATTACCTATTAGTTAACAGTAGGTATTCATTGCACTGCACAATTGCACACAGCTAAACTAAAGCTAAAACAATTTGGGACATAGCTATGTGACCTGTAGACAATTGCTCTCCCAGCTGTGACATGCTAAAATCAGTTCAGGACAAGAGATTTACAGACAACTCCAGAGAACTTGTATTGCTGGGTTAATAAAAAGTCTGTGGCCTCTTACCAGTAATGGCAAACTCATTTTTACTCAGCTACAGGGCACAAATTTTGGTTAGGAAGTTCATGTGAAGGTGTTCTGAAAGTCAAGGATTTTTCTGAAGTACTGCTTATTGAAACATTAAGTGAGTCAAATAAGTATACAATAGTTCATGAAAGAAATCTATAAAACTTGAAATTGTGTAAATATACAGATCTTTATAAATTTATTTCTATAAGGTTTAAATATTAAGAAACACTTATGGGTCTGCTTAAGAAAGGCCTAATCTTGTCCAAGCCTCAGCTGTTAAACCAGAAGAAAGTATCTCATTACAACTGCTGATTGGAATTTTTATGGCCTAATCACTGTCACAAAACTTCATTATTACAAGTGTAATAAATGAGTGTATTAATTGTCTATCTCTTGACAAACTAAATTTAACCTTTAACCTAAATTTTAATTTCAGTGGTTGTCTAGACAATTTTTAATCCAATTTTGTGGTTTGTTCCAGATGTGTGAGCACTGTTTGCCACATATGAACATTTCCTTTGATTCTGCTTCTTTTGTCATCCTTTTTTCCTCTTTTGAGTATGTGATTGGACATAATTTTCATGGTTTATCTAAACTTAGACAGACTTATAAAAACTCTAAGTGTATTAGCATTTCCACATCATCTTTAGCATGCTTCATATGCATTTTATGCATGTTGTGCTAACAGCAGTCTTTGACTTTCTGTGCAGTAGAATTTGGTTTTTTGAGATACTGAATTAGGATTGTGAAGTGCGCAGTGTTTGTACCCATGAGCATGGAAACCATAAAACAGTAAAAGCTTTTTGATTCCTTAGATGTCTAAAATAGTGTCTCTTAACATGAGGAAGTCTTGCCAGTCTGATGCTCTTGAGGCCAGAATAAGTCCCCCACACAGGGCCACCTAGCCCAGGACAGACATTTATTAATTAAGTGCTCATTGAGCTACCCTGAGTAAAAAACTCAGCATCCGGAGTCCACCTGGCAGCTTCAAGATTCTGAAATCGTGGGTTTGCAGGTGGATTTGTTTTCAAATATACAGATGTAAAAATGTCAGTAGAGACAACATTCTTCTGAGGTGTCAGGAGCCCTTTAGGAAGGTTCTGTATGTAAAGGCAACTCTGTTTCTTGGAAGAGTATTGGGAAATAACATTTCAATGGATCCGTATTGTCCCAGTTTTCTTGTTTCTGTAAGACCTTTGGGAACATTCCTTCAGAGTGTAATTGTCCTTAAGCTTTTATGAATTGGTTTAAGAGACCATCAAGTATCTAGCTGCAAGTTTTACACGACATGAGGAACTTCACTGAGCAAAGTTGTTTATTGTGACAAATGTGACCCTTGTAAAAGCCCTGTTCTGAGATTGGCTGGTTGATCACTCTAGGAATAATTGCTTGACTTCTTTGATGAGGAGGGGGCATGGTTGAAAAGGAGATTCATAGTGTTACCTGATGTATTTTTTTTCTTGTTTTTTTAATTATCAGTTGCATTTAATGACTTTGAACAAATTCTTGAAAGTTTTCAAAAGTGGAGATTTATAGTACAATAAAATCACTCATGGATGACCCTGTACCAAGAACAGGTAATATGATTTGTCTCAGAGACGTTTTAAAGTTTTTATGTCAATATGTCTTGTGTTGGCTGAATGAGTTTGAGTGAATAATTAGTGTGTCTTCTATTTGATGACCTGCATTGTTATACATACTTGGCTTGTACATGTTACTGTTCTGCTTAGGACTCTAATAGCTTGCTATAAAATAATGACTAGAAAATGATAAAGATAAAAATGTTTTGCTTTCTCCACATATTTACACAGATATAGCCCTTTATGGATTTGAGCAGTAGCCTGTGTGTCTCTCAATTTTCAGTATTAAATTGCCTGCATAATTACACTAACTGCCCTATCTATGCTGATCTTTGATTTTCACCTGTTCATTACAAATGGTTTTATTTCTAAGGATGTATCAGTTCATATAGAAAAACAAGGTTGCATGAGATGAACCTGAAAAATTGGAGTGCATTTTAAATGGGCCATTGTCTTTGGCTTTGGAGGAGAGCATGCTGGTATTGATCAGTCCATAGTAAAAGAACAGTCTTGATTTTCCTATTAATGTTTTAATCCCTCACAGTAACAGTAGTGAATAAGTTTTTATCACTTTTATCTAGCTAAATAAAGAGCTCCACTACATCTTACTCAATGATCCATCATGGAGCACTCAAGCGCATCTTTCAACCGTGCTTGATCACCTTATACATACCATAGATATAATCACATAGAAATATAGAATCATAGAAGGGTTTGGGTTGGGAGAGACCTTTAAAAATCACATAGTTCTAACCTTCCTGCCCTGGGCAGAGACATCTCCAGCTAGGTCAGGTTGCTCAGAACCCTGTCCAACCTGAACTTGAATGTTTCCAGGGATGGGGCACTCGCAACATTTATGGACAACCTGTTCCAATGTTTTACCACCCCTATTGCAAAAAACTTCTTCCTTATATCTAGTCCAAATCTACCATCCCTTAGTTTAAAGTCATTACTGTCATGTTCCACTCCTAAGTGGAAAGGAACACTCAAGATTTATAAATGCCCATGATCGAAAAACAAAGGCAAACCCAGATACAAAAAAAAGTTCAATTTTTTTAGCAAACTACATGCTCAGCAAGGAAAATGATATATATTTTGCTCCTAATTTCTAACAGTAAGAATGATAAAAAAAATAAAAGAGAGAATAGGAGTGAGAGAGAGAGGAAGGGAGAGACAGATCAGATTTTTGCACAATGGACAATAATAAAAATAATAGGAAAGACTATTCTATGAGGGGAGTGGGCGCTGGTACTGTGAGTTCTTCTGCATGAACTGTCACA
Organism: Hylia prasina; assembly: GCA_013397195.1. Lineage (NCBI taxonomy): Eukaryota > Metazoa > Chordata > Aves > Passeriformes > Sylviidae > Hylia > Hylia prasina. The sequence continues at coordinate 312,106 of VYXD01016269.1, forward strand.
CTTCTTACTGTCTTTTTCATCAGAATAAAGGTGTGTATAGGTTTATCTTCTGATACTGAAATGCACAAAGATAGCTTCCTCTTACCTCAAGCCAGCAGCACCCTAATCACTGACCAAGAAGAATTATAAATGCTTTTTCAATCAGGAGAATATGAATAGAAAATCATATGCAATGATGTAACAAATTGAAGACATTGAGGATCTGGGTGATAAATGAGAAACTGTGCAAAATGAAATGTAAATGTATTGGTATTGTAATAATTGAATGATAGCACTATGGAAGAAATGTTCTCCTGAATTCTATTAATAAAAACTAATTTTTAAAGTTAAATAACAGGTGGTTTGTGGTTTTTTTTGTTTTGGTTTGGTTTTTTGTTTGGGTTTTTTTTCTGTTTCTGCACTTAATTTCATCTCAACATGCTACCCTGCTTGCCTTCAAGAAAAAAAAACAAACCAAAGCACTGCCTTAGAAATTCAATTTTGCATAACCTCTTACAGTAAGTGCTTCAACTTGCCTTATGCTTCAGAAGTGCTATATCCTTCATTTATATGGTAAAAAAAAATGGCCTTATTTAACATAAGCTGCAGTATATTAGCTTTATCCTTTAGGTGGATGGTAAATCCAGCTGACATAACCAAAGAGTGTCAGTCCTACCCAGGGTTCTGCAAGTGCCCTAGGAATGAAACATAGAAGAATGGCACTATTTTTCTCAGTGGCAGTTGGAGTCTCCTATCAGTTCGGGGGAATTCTGTGTTGAAACCTTCCTGCTAACAGATGAGTTAAACACTTTGCATTGCTCAAGTATTAAGTCACACAGCAGATGTCTGGTCAAATTGTCTGTATTCTTTCCCCCACTTGCTCCTACTTGCCCAACAGTACAATAAAAGCAACTGTTAGGCTGAGCTGTATTTTGAAATCAGGTTATTGCTCCAACTTGTAGTTACTCTGAAAAAATATGTTTTGAAATTCAGGAATTTGAGAAAAATCTGTAATTATTAATGCTATTCCTACAAGGGAAGGTCAAATTTCTAGTAAAATACCAGAATATTTCCCTTGGAGTTTTCATATGTGTCCTCATTTAATAGGAAAGCAAATCCATCTTCTTATTTAATACAGTTAACAGGACTACAGTTCCTCAAAATGAAACTTGGAGCTAAAGTATATGAAAATTTGCAATTACTTACTAAGCTGAATATTTATATTTGCTCTTTTTTTCATGTAGTATCACACAAATATCACTCAATTCAAGAGTGTTACTGCTTCTATTTTTGTGAAGACCTGGAAAACACTTTAATCTTTTAAGATCTACTGACCCTTTTACAAATTTTTAATATCATGCAGCTAGCATTACTTTTTTTTCCCAAAGATCAGTGTGATGTTTGCATTATGAAGACATCTTTTTTTTTTTTAATTTACATATTCTTCCAGTGTGTCTGCTGTAATGAAAGTATTTAATTCATTGAGAGTTGATCATTTGAAGTAAAAATGATCAACTCTAAAAAGACAAAATGGTAACTGATAAATTCAAAGTTCACAATTTTTTTCCACCTTGTGAAGGAAAAAAGAAGTTAGAAAGGTTTCAAACTTTTAATTTGAAAGATTTAAAGGCCATAGAGCCTTATATTTTCAAAGTTGTTTAGACAACCAAGTGCTGCTCAGTATAACTATATAACTGTATATAGACATATCTAAGCACTTAACTATCTTGAAATTTTGGTCAAGGAGAGCTTTGGACAAAATATATTAAATTCTGCTAAAATCCTTCTGTTATTCAAGAACAGATACTTGTGCTAGTTTTTACTTGTGCATCACATTTTCACATGTGATATTCCAGGCAAAAAAAAAAAAATAATGTTAAGAAATGCAACAATTCTGTCTTAGTGTTTTCAGTTCAAATTCAGCTTTCTGCGTAATGCAGTCTGAAACAACTCTCACAATAATTGTAAACAAGGAAGGTGCCATTCTTCAGTCTCTAAAATATTGATGGAAAAATAAAGTTTCTAACAATGTATGCCAAGATATATAGTCTCTAAAATAAATACACATGAAGAAAATATACCATTTTACTCAGCAAAAGTATCAATTATGTCATATAAAGTTGCACTAGACTGCAAAGAAGTACTTTTAGAGCCTATGCTGAAGGAGCAAACTGACTAAAATGATGGTTTAGTTCAATTGACTTGAATCAGTCTTCCCTGGTGAGAGAAAACAGCTTCTTATAATTACCTATAAATATTAAACATGACCTAATATCTCATACTTCTGTGTCTGATGGGGAAAAAAAAAAAAAAAACCAAAAAACCAAAAAACCAAAACAACAACAAAAAACCCCCAAAACAACACAAAGCATTTAGTAGCATGTAGGAAATAGGTATATTGAGTACCTTGGTGCAATTCTCACACTGAAGATAAAGCTCTGATCACGTCTAGGACACGACTAAATTTTAAATTGCATTTTAGGATGGATATCTGGATTTTGGGAAGGCAGGGATTTTTTGGTGATTCTGCACCAAATCAAGCATTGATAAAGGGGCCTTTTCTCTATGCAATTAGTATCCCTCATTCTAATTCTGACTGTTGTAACTTCAGTGCCTGTGAGAGGAAAGTATTTCTCTCTCCCTTTCTTCTTCCTCTTTACCTGATGGAAAATGACAATGCCATATGCTAGCAAAATATGCTGAGACACATTTCAAAATGTTGAAAAATACATGAGACTTCAGGACTATTTCCACATACATTAATACATTACAGTTTTATTGCATAGTAATAATGGGCTGAACATTACACATGGAGGCAGAAGTGGCTATTTCTTATGAAATATAAAAAGGTGTGCAGTTTGCTGAATACCTGTGCTCCTTTTTCTGGAGAAAAACTTTGGCTGAAATCTCCAGCATGGAATATAACCTGACCTTATTTTAAACACCCTAGAAACCCAACACGAAAGAAACCAGTTAGGGTAATTAGTTATTAATTAGAACAAGATTCAACTTTTACCAAGGCAGACTTGCATATAAAGACCATACTTTTTTTTCCTCCCTCTGCATGAAGTTTTGGATCCATAGGGGGTGAAAATGTGCACATAAAATGCTTGTGCTGTTTTCTTTAAAAGTGCCCCTTAAAGGATGATGTGCTTCATAAGTTTCCCCAAAGTATTGAATATTGATGTTCAGTTCAGACTGGGACTTATTATGCTGAACATCAACTTGCCAAATCCTATTATAGTAAAAACCTTGAGATAATATTTAATGGCATGAACTGAGAATGCTGTAGTGAATTAAATGAAATGTGCCTGGAGAACACAAGTGATTCAGGAAGAATCTTAAAATTTTTAGTCTTCCACACAGTTTCTTAGAAATGTGTTTATAGGGAACGCTTTGTCTCTTTCAGCAATGCAAGAAAAAAAAAAAAGAAAAAGGTAATATCAAAATGAAACTGCTATTTTTAGCTTGAGACATTTATCTTCTTCAGAAGGGAAAATGGGCTATGAGTCATTCCTGCAGCTGGTGCTAAAGCTGGGTTAGTCACATGCCTGTGAACTTCTTAACTTGAGTACAAACACCAAAAGCTTTCTGAAGGAACTAAAACCAGAAGTTCCTAAAAGATATGGAGTCAGTGAGTAGTCAATGTCACCTTTTCAAGTCACCTTATCTTCTTTCATAAGTGTCTATGCTTTTAACCAGTGTTTCCTGCATCTGTACCATTAGCTGTGCATTTCATCAAGCTGAATTAACATTGGCTTACAAACATTATCTTTAAGTAGTACTTATGTCTTATCCTGTAAACTCCCCTTATCACTGATCCTAGCAAGTAAGGTGGTGTTCACCTTTCTGCACATCTTCAATGTGCAGCAATTCTCTCTAGCATTATACTGCTAAGATTTTTTTCCTTTTCAAGTATGGAAATTCAGTTGTTCTTCTAATGAGCTCAGGAAGTTGCAAGTGTTGTGGATTGCTCCTTAGAAGTGCTTCCAGACTACTCATAAATCTAAGAGAAGGAGACTGATTGCAAAGGGCAAATAGCTGCTTACTGTGCACAGCTGGCAAAGAAGTTACCTAACAGTGAGCCAAATTGTCATAGAGTCATAGAATCATAGAGTGGTTTGGGTTGGAAGGGACCTTAAAGATCATCTAGTTCCAATCCCCTGACATGGGCAGGGACATTTTTCACTAGACCACATTGATCAGAGCTCCATGAAGCCTGGCTCTGACCATGTCCAGGGGTGGGGCAGCCACAGCTTGGCCAACCTGTTCCAGTGCCACACCACCCTCACAGTAGAGAATTTTTTCCGAATATCTAATCTAAATCTAACATCTTTCAGTTTAAAGCCCTTACCATTTGTTCTTTCACTATAGGCCTTTGTAAAAAAGTCTCTCTCCAACTCTCTTGGAAGCCCCATTAGATACTGAAAGGTCACAATAATGTCTCCCCAAAACCTTCTCTTCTCCAGGCTAGACAGCTCCAGCTCGCTCAGCCTGTCTTCATGAGGCATCTGCTCCAGACTTATGATCATTTTCATGGCCTCTTCTGGATTCACTCCAACAGATCCACACCCTGCTTATGTTGAGGGGAACCAAAGTTGAGCGCAGCACTGCACATGGGGTCTCACAAAGGCAGATTAGAGGGAGATAATCAGCTCCCATGACCTGCTGGCCAGTCTGCTTTTGATGCAGCCCAGGGTTTGTCCTTCCACCCAAATGAGTGTATTAAATACAGTTTTATTATACTAAGTGAGATTTTTTACCACACATCCACAGCTTTGCCAGCACTTTGTGCATGTAACCTGTGCTCCATGGCTGGCCAGGAAAGATCATGATTTGTTTCACACTGCCTCTGGTTAAATGATGTTGGGCAGCTTGACCCACAGCGAACAGCCCTGAGTACTCTCACATGTGTTGTGAGCTGGTAATGCTGGCATATGAACGCACTGTTGACCAGGTCCTAGTAACATGTAATAGCAAGAACAAGAAACTGAATAGCTGGTAATGTTTATTTAAAATGTTGACATTGTTGTAAATGATGATAAATTGCAGCTAGGCAATGATGTGTGATGTTTAAGTGACCCCGTCCCACATAAAAAAAAAAAAAAAAAAAAAAAAAACATTGGGGA
>VYXD01016269.1:317226-337677 GCA_013397195.1 Hylia prasina
AAAAAAATCATTGGGGAAATGACTCTAATTCTAGCAATAAGAGGAGTGGTTGTTGAAAAGACTGAAAATGGTCATCTGGACTATCCTTTAGGCAGTTCTAAAAGGGAAAAAATAACAGCCTAATAGTCATTGTTTGCAATTGTTTCACCCCTTCAATTCAGCACATTTTTCTGTTTCTATTAGGAAGAGTCCAAAAAGACCTAGTTTGTTACAGCTGTGGAGGGCAGTGAAGCACTAAAATAAATTCATTTATATGTCAACATGAAAGAAAATTCCATCACTATTTTACTCTAGTAGTCCATGCCTTCTCAATGCTTTATCTTAACAATGTGAAAGTTTTAACTCTAAAAGTTTGATTATACTTTTTAGTAAAAACTGGAGAAAATTTTATGCCTGCATTTATATTGTAACCTTAGTCTACTTGAATTCTGGCTATTGTCATCAATTTCTTTTGAGTGTTTTCAGGTTTCAACTGACCCAACTTTCCACAAGACCTTAATCTCTTTTTGGTTGGGATTTTTTTTTTTTTTTGGAAACTCCCTTGCAAGTATCTAGATGCAGAAGAGTTGATTACATTCCAATACTGAGGTAAAAATCACTGAAATAATTCTTTACATATATTTCAGACACTATTCATGTATTCTCTTTTCTATAGAAATTGAGAAAGTTCATTCTACCTGTTACTGGGACAGTGTCCACTTGAGAGGTGATAACTTGTTCAGACTTCAACAGGTATTGATGGGTGATGTGTCAGAGAGCACAACCTCTGAGTGTCTCTTGGATGTGGCAGTGGCAAAACCTGTGGTTCTGAGCTGGCTAGAAACCTGTGAAGCTCAGGCAAGTTGTTTTATTGCAAAGCTTCAAAGCTGTTCCCTTTCTCCCATCCTATTTCCCCATTTCCTATACAAACACCACTCCAGTGAGGAAACTTCAACTAATATTATTGTGTTATACTTCTGCATCACTGAAGCCTTTGTTATCTTCAATAACACCTTCCTGGTTTATGTTAAACTATTTGAGTACCTAGAAGGAGGTAATAGGAACGTGTTCATGATTGTCATTGGTTCTACTCTATTTAGGCAATATCAAAGAATCATAGAATGGTTTGGGTCAGAAGGGAACCTAAAGATATCTGATTTCAAGCCCCTGCCCTGGACGGGGACACTAGATCAAATTGTTTCAAGCCCCATGCTAGGATTTCCTATAGTACTAGAAATGGGCAGACATTTAGTTATACAAAAACGAGTTCTTTTCATATTTGTAATTTGGAAATGCAATTCACCTTTGATCTGTGCTACAGGCCATCTGTACAGATTAAGTGCAGAGCTGATATATCAGTGTCCAGGTAATTGCTAGCCTTCAACGTGACAAAAAACCACTCCAGAATGTGTATGAAATCTAGGATGGCATAACATAGTAGCATGATCTGCTAAACAATTGTTAATAATAGTTTTCATACTGCATTTTGTCTGCTTTTGATGTTTATTGACTAGTTGTGCCAATATAAGTTCAAGCAGAATGGGTTTGTGACGCTGTAAAGTCTTTAAGATGAGCCATTGCCACATTAATACATTCCAGCAAATCCGTAGTAATCAGTGATCAGCTGTTGCTCAAACACAACCTTTCAGTACAGACCCAGTTTTATCAATATGCAGGACCCTGTATTGTGGTGCATTTGTCTTGGCCACCAGCTAAACCCCTACACTGCTGCTTGCTGACTGCTTGTGCCCCATGCTGCCTGTGGGCGACAGTAGGAAGGACAAAAGTGAGAAAACTTGTAGGTCAAGATAAAGACAGCTCATAAATGAAGGAAAGAGAAAACCAAAGCAACACACAATAACTAGTGCACACACAATCATTCACCACCTCCCACTACAAGACCAATGCTCAGCCAGATTCTGAGCAATAGCTAACCGTGGAAGACAACCTCTGTACATCTTTTTCTATTTATTGCTGACCATGACATCATCTGGTGTGGAATATCTCTTTGACAATTTGGGTCAGCCGTCCCAGCTTTATCCCATCTCAAATTCTTGGGCACCCCCAACCTTATTGCCTGTGGGAACAAGATGACAGAGAAGGCCTTACTGTGAGTAAGCACTGATCAGCAACAGCCAAAACACTGATGTATAATCAACATTTTTCTAGTCACAGATCCAAACCACAGAACTATATGGGCCATTATAAAGATAATTAACTCCTCAGCAGATTTCATGCAAGTAAACAGTGTGCTTAATGCCCAACCTAAAGGAAAATAGACTTAAGTCTTTAGACTTAGGTTCAGTTGAATGGACTGAAGAACTTTATCACACAAGGAGGTGCAGATCATTTCTTGGATGACTTTAGTTTGGTACTTTCCTCCTAATTATGTAGGCAATAGCTGATCAGAGTGCCCAGTGCCTCCTGGCAGGCTTCTCTAGTGGAGAAGAACATGTGTGTCCTGGAGAGAAGAGGAGAACCAGCCACAGAGGATTTGTGCTCATCTCCACATGTGGTGAGGTTAGGAAACAGCTGGATTATGCAACTGGTTCTGGGAATTAAAAAACATTTCTGAGTTTTGCGGTAGTCCAAAAACTCCACTTATTTCATCTAGGACTGCAAGTGAGTCAGCGCAGATCCTGTGCTGGACTCAGATCTGGAGGACAATCTTATCCCCAAGCAGAACTTGAGTAGGATGCCTTCCCTCACAAGGCATTTAACCACCCAAATACTTTCACTGACCTAAATTTGGATATTAACACAAGCCTCTACCAGAAGCAAAATGTAGTTCTAGGTTTATAAACAAGGAAAGGAAAAGGAGATTCACAATCTTGAAGAGTCAGTGTAGTATGCTTAGACCTTCTCTTTTACCTAGACACAGCCTCACCTTTCATTAGCAGCTCTGCACATCTGTATTCCCTCATGTTGACTTTCATTTCAAGAAAGATGAACTGCTCCTGCAGCAGCTGTTGTGAATGTGAGGGTGTAACAGCGCATTCTGCTAACAGAAGAGGAATTGTCTATTACTGGAAGTCTTGAAGGAACTCCCTTTCATCCCTGTGCACAATTTCTTCACAGCAGTGGCCAGAAAATCATGCTTTGTTTTCATCAAGGCACTGCATGGTTTCCTGAATTGTATCTTACATGCATCATCTGAATGCAAATCACATGTCTGTTCATTATAGGTACTATAAAACAGCAGAAAGGGTTGAAATTTATAACTGACTGAATCTGCTATAAATGATGTGTGCTTTATTGCCTTTTAATGCACAGTTGCTGCAGTAAAGTTTGCAGTCTTGTTATTTTATAGCATTTTACTAATGCATATTAGAACAGCATGCTCACACTGGCATAGTTAAAAGTTGCAGTTTCCATTACAAAGCTGTTTTCAGTCATAAAGACTCCCTGATCTAACTGTGCATGAATTTTAGATCTGCATTTTTCCTTAGAAGCATTCAGATTGGCCAATTCCAAATAATTTATGCATAAATGCCAGAGATTTGGGAATTCGTTGGAATTTGGATTAATTTTTGATCTTGCATTTAAAAATGCAAGTGGCTTTAATCTAAGCCAGGAAAACAGTTGTTTACAGGAGCAGTTCCAGTTTAGTTAAGTGAACCCTATATCACTGTTTTCACAGACAATAAAAGGGTGTACATGACCTGAAGTCACAATGACCTAATGTAGATCTGTATCAACGAGTCAATGTGGTTGGTCACGGGATCTTCTGCCTTACTGAAGAGTACACAACCAGTTTTATTATGACCTGAGGTCCATGTAGACAGATGTTTCCCAAAAATTAGGGTTTTGAGAATGTTTAATGAGGAAAAAACCCAGATAATATTTTTTAATAAATATGTTGCATTCATGTTACATTTTGCCTTTGAAGACTTTGTGAAACTATAGAAAGAAGGTTAAGAAAGGATGCATATAGACTGCTGGTTAGTCAGTGGGCAGTACTGGACTTTAGGATAGCTTCTCTTCTTGGGTTGTTTGGTTTTGCTTTGCTTTCCTATCTCAAGCACTTTGAAAGTAGTTTTGAAAGTCAGAACAGTAAATCTAAATTGGTAGCTCTAGAAGACTGCAGAGATGGGTATCTGTGCCGCATCAGTAAAAATCTGTGGAAAGTGTGTTGGGAAAAGAAGAGGATGGGGAAAATGTGGAGGTCCTTACTCTAAGACCTATTCAAATTCATGATTTCTCTGAAAGTCAAAGAGAAACCCTCATTCTTCTGGGAGATGTAATGTTTAAAGGTACGCGATATTTTTGGGCAAACTGGAACTCTCAGAGTGATTTCTGTAGGTAATCTGCTAAAGTTAGAGGTTCACTAGAGGCAGCATCAAAAATGGGGCATAATGATGACAACTGAGGGTAAAAATGGAAAACAAGTAACTGAATGTACTTGTCCATTAAGTCACATATTAACTGACTGAGTAGAAATTCATATGCTCAGTTGCAGCATCTTTCCAAAATGCTACTAACTCTTAAGGAAGAAAAATCAGGGGCTGGTGCATGCGCCAAAACAATCCTTTGGACATCTCTGTTCCCATATGTTTATAAATGGTGAAAGAGATTTACCTATAAAAATATCTTCTATGAGAATATTTCAGGCAAAAAATGAGGCACAAGTCACATTCCTTGTGCCTGCTTGCTGAACTGCTGTGTCACAGCAGGCACTTCTACTTTCTTTGCAAAAAATCTGGAAAGCAACAAAAAGAGGCAACATTTCATTGCTCCAATGGCACTGGGACATATGGATGCATAAGAATTGCAATAAACTCACATCAAAGTCATTGTTTAAATGTTTAATTGGCCACATGTTTCCTGAGCTGAGGGGTGGCATAGCCCTTGCAGATCTTCTCCACCCAAGTGCAGAGCCTGTGCTGATCTGCAAGGTGGCCCTTCACTTTTATCCTCACCCTGAACCTGTGAGTGCTCATTGGAAAGGACATATTTTGTTTTACAAGAAAATCCTTTGCATTGTCTTCGTGTGAGCCAGCTTCCCTTGGACTTCCCCTTGAGTTACAGCATTTCTGGGAGCTGCTGACAGCCCCTGCGGCAGAGCTAAGCTGAGCTGAGGACAGCTGAAAAATTGGGAAGTTTCCATCTGAGCTGGCTTTTTATTGCATTTAAACTTTGCTCTAAATACTTTTCCCTTTTGAAAGGATGAATTAAGCAATGCTTTGTAGTGACAGGGGCACCTTCAAAATAAGTATTTGCTGACAAAGACAAGTATTGCGGCACCCACGTCACAGGGTGACCCGCAGAAGGAGGTGAGGGTAGTATCAAATTGGGCTGCAATTCATGTCCTGGCTTAACTTCTTCACCCAGAATTTCTTATCCACTGCTGGAGCTGGTGGATCTAGAAAGCCTGCAGGAAACCCTGCACAGAGTTGGCAGTGCTGCGGGGAGCAGGGCTGAGCAGGAGCCACCAACCCTTCCCCATGCCATTATCCCAGCTCTGCCAGAACCAAATGGTGCCACATGTTCACAGGGCACCAGGGGATGTGAGCATTTTCCATTAGACATCTCTCACTGTCAGGATGTGCAGAAAGAGCCATTGCATTTATCACTGGGAATTGTTTGTTCAACTACCTACCCATCTGCTCGGTTTTTAATGGCACCTTCAGGAATCAAAGGTGGCACACGAGCCATGAGATTAGTGCAATTTCTTGTCCTTTCCAGTTGTGTTGCATATAACACTATTAGAAGCAGTGACAGTCTTCATGGTGCTTGTGGGATCCATGTGGAACATATTTTCCAGCTACTTCAGCTGTGACCTGTCAATGACAATAACACTGCTGATGTAGCAGCAGTACTATAGCCGTGAAGGTCTAAGGATGTAAACAGTGCAAGGTCTGGGGAGAGTGGTTACGTCTTTTATCAGAGCTATTAGATTCAGCTAAAACTACAGATAAGCTTCCAGGCATGCAAGACTCAATACCACATGCTGTCATCTCTTTTCTCCATCTATGGGTAACTGTATTAAAAATGAAAAAGGAAGGCTCACTCTCCAACCTTTCCCTTTTCTGTCAGAGGTTAACAGTTCTTAAGGACACAGTAGTTTGGCTCAGACAGATGGCAAGCTAGAGAAAAAAAAATAAAAAAATTAAGGATTAATATTTTTTTCACTGTACACTGTGGGACAAACCCTCAGTGACTGCTGCTCCCTGTGCACAAAAATCAGCAGGGCAGTGGGTCCTGAACTTCACAACTCAGGTGGAAAGATGTATCTGCTTATACAGCCTGAAAACAGTGGTACTGCATTTGATACTGAAGCTTTGGGATCAGCTTCCAGGGATGTTAATGTACAAATCTGTGGCTCTGGCTCTCCCACTTCCTAACTCAGGCTGTGTCACGGACAGGGAAAAGTTCTCTGTTCTGCACAAAGTTCTGTATTTTGCAGCCCAACAGACTCCAACTTCAAGATATTTCCACAGGTGTGATTTCTGCAGCATGCATTTATTCAGTTGCCATCAGTTCTTCTATGACTCTTCCACATGACTCCAGTGTGGTCCCATGTGAAACTCTCATGCTTAACTTCTGTTTTTCATGAAAAAAAAATTAAAGCCAGCTAAACCCTATCATGAATATGAAGTCTTGTGTGCACTTAATGCATTAGAAAAGTATGATTTCATTGTTTACCTTATGATATCTCTTTTTAAAGAAACAATGTAAAAATGATGCTGTTGTATAAAAGCACTGCTTGGAAGTAAATCCTTCACAGGTAAAATATCTCTTCCTGAAAGTGCAGATGAGTTAAACTTACCTCTGTACCCAAGACAAATTACTGCAATGATTTAAAACTGCTCAGGAGCCACTTTGCCCATGGTGCTACTAAACCATCAATTACAGAGAAGTCAGCATGGAGTGAATTTTTTTCCAAATTTGGAAAAGGGATGAAAATATACCAAGGGAGTATTATTACGGTGACACAGGGAGAAAATTGAGTAAATTATAAGTAACAAGGGCCATAGGATTTGTGAAGAGGAACTGCTCTGTAATGCCTGTGTTCTTACAGTATCTGCATTTTAGCCTACCTGAATGTAATCTTGCAATTCTAGTTTGACAGGACATGTTTTTCTAAGAACATAAAATGAGAGTAAAAGCTTGAGGAAAAATGTGGTACTCAGTCTGGGAGTAAGCAAAACCTTTAATCAGGGTGGGCAGCAGCAGCTGCTGTTATTAGGGCTCTAGGGTACCATAAGCCTCAGACATTTGGTTCTTTGGGTTTTTTTTTATTTCACTTTCCTAGGCATCACTTTTTTGATGTTTTTTTCATTTGGCTTGGCTTTTCAAGTATATATGTGTGTGTGTGTATCTCTATATATTTGAATTCAGATATATTTTTATATTGTTTTTCCTGTACCGTTGGCCTAAAATGTGTTCTGTTGGACAATGTCTCACAATGACTTTTGCTAGAGTGGAAGGGATTATTCCCATTTACTTCTGTGCTTGATTATCACTTTTAGCATGCTGGGTTAGAAATGACAAAGCAAGTGCAGGAGTAAGTTTAATAAATACAGGGACTGACTTCCTTGGTAAAAACATAAAGTATAAAACTTTACTGAAGCTTTACAGATAAATGCAAACTAAAATCCTAGATCCAAACACCTCTCAATTTTGAGAAAAATCAGATCTCAAATTAAATTGTCAGACCTAGTTTTAGATTTTCTAGGGCAAGAAGGCACATTTTTGGCTGGAAGAGATATTGTTGCAAAGATTGTGGCTTCAGATTTGCACAGTAACCGAGCCAGAAGCCTTCAGGATTTCCATTTAGGAGTTTCCTATGTGCATTCTCCCTAAATGCTACTTTAGGTGCCTGACAGGGTTTTTTTGTTTCTGGCCATCAGATATATCTGAAAAACTTATGCAGTCCCTGTTCAGCCAAAAAGAATTGCTGAAAGAGTTGCTGGTAAGAGTAGATTCTTATCTTTTATATAGGTCAGCCATTGACAAGAAAAATGCTTGTGGCAAGTTTGTGGCAGGAGGAAATATTCTGTTCATCAAGTTTGGAATGCTTTTCAGTTCAAGTAATAATATAATTTAGGTAACATATTCAATTAGTTATGGTGGTATGCTATAAAGAGACATTTTAAAAAAGCAAGAAAATTTACAAGACTGGTTGTCTGGAAAAAAACTTCCAAAATGTAAAGTTCATTAAGCTGTGGTAAAATGTCCCATGAGTAGCAGTGGCCATTGCTGTGGTAAAATAAAAGTTGTCTCGGCAAAGGATTGCAAAATACACTTTGGGGTACAATTTTACAGTGGCCAGAAAAATGGGGTACGTGAACTAATAGGTCTTTTTCCTCTCCGTGTTCTAAGAGTGTGGCTGGTAGAAGATAATTTGTGTATTTAACCTCCATCTCAGGAGCCTGAGAATGCTCTTACAAAATCCATGTAGTCATTAAAATATATACAAAGGTATAATGGAATCTAAATTGAAAAAAGGAATCCCCCCAAAGACCTAGGTAAAATATGTATTTGTGTGCAATGTTAAAAGTCCTTGTCATCATATTACTTATATGGTAACTTCAAGAAACTTCTGGCATTTTGTTGGTAAGTAATTTCCGTCAGCCATTTAGATACCTTTATTAACTAATAGCAATTCTCACTGCAACTGGCCTAAACCAACACCTTTTTAATGCTGTGCTGTCTGTTTTAATTGGCACTTTTAGAGCTATGGACTGAATGGAAGCAAACAGTTGAAATGTCACTCAGCTTTACGTTTTCGACAGGGCACCTCAGGTAACAAATTAACTGGTGTCTGAGCAAATTAGGTGGTTTGTTAGTGTGGGCATGACTGCCTTGATTGTGATAAGAATTACCTTTATCCTGCTTTTGTCTGGGACAAAATTAACTTTCTTCATATTAGCAAACCCCACCCCACCATCAGGGAGGGTGGGTGTGCATAAGGATTTGGGAGGGGAGACAGCTAGGGCAGTTGACCACAATTGATCCAAGGGATATTCCATACCATAGGTTGTCATGCTCAGCATAAAAAGCTGGAGGAAGCAGGAGGAAGCTGAAGGAAGCAGTGGGCTCTTCACATTTGATGGAGTTTGTCTTCCGAGGTCACCATTACCTGTGATGAGGCCCTGGTTTCCTGGAGATGGCTGAACATCCTCCTGCTCATGGAAAGTGGTGAATTAATTCCTTGTCTTACTTTGCTTCTCTTTCCTGTTAAACTGCCTTCATTTCAAGCCACAAGTTTTCCTGCTTTTTTTCTTCTGGTTCTCTGCCCCACTGGGTGGGAGGGTGTGAATGAGCATCTGTGTGGGGCTGAGTTGTTGTCTGGGGTTAAACCAGAACACCCTGAGCTGCATACGTGCTGGTGTGAGTAGTTTTGAGTTTTTTAACAGGTTAACTTTTGCAAGCACTCTATTTCACCAAAGCTCCTCCACAAGGCCCTGTTCGTAGCTTGTGCCTTAAATCAGCTGTGCAAAGGGCCCCTGTGTTTATACTGCACTGCACAAATTATTGCCAGGGTACACCAGCAAGGTTTACTTACACCTGATACTCTTGTCCAAAGGCATTTGGAAAGGATGTGTTGAAGAGCTTTGAGGTCCCCTTGGCAGTACTGACTGTTTCGCTGCTTTCTGTAATGGAGCTGTTGGGCAAGCATATCAAGCAGACACCTGATTCTGGTGTCAGCATTTTGCACTGGGTCTCTCTGTTATCATGTCTCAGTTTCCTCTCAACCAGTGCTCAGGCTGAAGGAAAGACGTGCCTTCCTGGCTGCAGAGCATGCAGATAGAGCTGGGCTAGGCTCAGTCCTTCCAGTGGTGCCTCTGTGGGTACCAAACCTCAGCAGCTCAGGCAATTTCTGCAGCTGTCAGTGGGTCTAACCAGAGCGAGTGGCAGGCTCATTATCTTTCAGGTACAGGGTCCTGTAGGACTTCTCCTAATGATGCATAAGGAGAACCAGGAAGCACAACATACATATTCATAGAGGTTTGAGACTCTGGAGGGTTCTTGGGGTTGAGAGTAGCCAAACACCATTTTTATGCTGATGTCAGCAATAGCTATCCAGTAATGCAGGGAATTTTTTACAATAATGAGACCAAGCAAAAGTTGATTTACCTAATAGCTTAGTCAGAGACATTACACAGTTAAAATAATGATTCCCAGCTTTCCTGACATATTTAGCACAGGATAAACAGCTCAGCTTGCCCCTGTTACACCTTGGTCTGGCATGCCAAAGTGACAAAAGTGCCGTGTTCAAGAGCAAAACTCATTACAGTCATTCTCACGGGAAGTTCTACCCAATGGAAAGCAGTGTGGAAAGTAGTATAATTGTAACACACGTAGTTGTAAATAATAGAGTTCCCCTCTGGGGAGTGAAGCCTTGATGAGGGAAGTCATTATGCATTGAAAATAACAGGAATGAAGCAGATCTGCAAGACCACCAGCCCTATGCGAGCTACAGTGGAAATTCACTTCTGTTTGCCTTTGGCTTCTGTGTTTCAGTTGGCGAAAAAAAAAGCTTTTAGATTATTATTCAGACTTCAGGACATATCAGGTTTGCCGAGCACTTTGTGTTCTGTTTTTGTGATAAACCTGTGAAATACACCATAGATCTGGGGAAAAAAGGCTGTTTTCTAACTCTCAGGGCCTTTTTGGTTACATAAAACATGCAAGGGCATTCAAACGGAGATATTCCTTAAAATGTTTGGGTTTAATTCTCAGTGTCAGGGAACTTCTGGTGCTCATTTTGTGCTTGCCTTTCTGTCACACATCAGCAGGGAAACTCAGTCCTTCCTTATTGTACCTAAACTTGAAATTTAGTAGCACTTCAATTCACATTTCAGTCTTATGACTAATCTTTAGTTCTCAGTTTTTCCATTTGCACATTTGACCTGTGGCTAGAGGAGACAGTAGCAGGATACATCTCCTTTATGCTGCAGTTCATTATGTTAATCATTTTTGTGTATTTGTTCTATGTACTTTTCCTGAAAAAGACTGTGGTGGGTGTATTTATTTTTAGAAGTAAACAGTGACAAATATTCCCATCTGGAGAATAATAAAAAGTTGCTTCAGTTGAACCTTAAGTTTGACTCACAAGGAAACAGACTTTTTCCATAATTTGAACTTCTAAAGTCAAAAATTAGAAGACAATTTAGGATAGTACCAAAGTAGATTTCCATTGGCTGCTGTGTCTGCTAGACATCTAATTATCTATGACTTTTCTCTGGGAAAACCTGAGAGTCCTGACTGGTCTTTAGTACCTCCAAAGATCTCTTCTTGCCTGGTCCTGTGCTGTACACACTGTGTGGAAATAATTCTGATTATCCCACAGGTGCTTTACTTAGATCAGCCTGGAAGCAGCTGTTTAAAAGGCATCTGCTTCTGCTGAGCACTGCCTGGTAGGACTTTTCTGTAAAACCTTAAAGGCAGGGGTGAATTCCACATGCAAACCCACGTAATACAGAGCACTGCTGTTTGAATAACAAAATGAGCAAGGTTATTACTTTGAGGAAGCAATGGAAGCTGGCACTACAGCGTGTCTCAGTAAGGTTAAGTGATCTAAAGACTGCAGGCCTATTTAATTAAGTAAATAGACAATCAATCACAAAGAGTAACAGTCTTAAATAACAGGTTTATAAGCCTTGCAATCTTGTCCCATAGATTCCAGTGCTGTCCTATTTATGCAGAATGGGAGATTTTTACTTAGGAATCAATTCTCTCCAGGACAGTGGTTACAAGCTCCTGGCAACTTAGGGAAAAACATGGCCAGATGCTTAGAATAGGTTCGAAACTTCAAGTTAAGAGACAGAGTATCACCAGTTCCAAGTGTGCCAAGCTCATGGGTGATTTTGAAATTTTAAGTTCCAGAAGGCAGCAAATATCCTCAGGACTTGACTTTGTATTCTGAATTATGCAATTGCTTTATCTGTATTTTCAGGCTTAAAGGTCAAAGATTGCTTTATATGTTTTTAACCAAAAAATGAGCTTCTGCTATAATTGTGTAGCTCAGCTGAAATTAAAACACTAAACTGCAGAGCCTCTGAGATATGGTCATAAGGGCTAGCAAGACAGTGAGCTGATAATAAATTCCAGGGAGGAGACACAACAATAAATTCAAGCTGATAGGAGCCATTTTTAATGATGCTAAATTCTGAAGTCTTCTACTGATTTATTGTAATTCATGTACAACCTACAAATACTTTTCCCCTGCATCCCATAATGATGCCACCACTTCCATGGTTATGGCTATCCAGAGATCTGAGAAGGTGACTGGAGCTCCTCCACCTACTGGTGTGTCCCACTGCTCCTTCTTGAGTGGGGATAAATATTAAATCGCAAAACTTGACAGCAATGACATTGTAAGAAAATCAGACCACAGACACACGTCTGGTGATCATAAGATGGCAGAAAATTTGCCCAAGGACCTTTATTTACAAAAAGAATTAAAATTATGTGCTGATAATCCCTAGTAGGTGTTTGGGGTTTGTTTTGGTTTGGCTTTTTAATTTTTTTAATCCAAAGAAGGGAGTTTTCTATATTTTTTAGTTGGCCTTCTCTACTGTTTACCAGTCTTAGCTTAGTATTAAAGAGACTTTCTAACTCTAAATTGCTTTGCTAAAGCTTAATCTTCGTGGTCCTGCTCCAAGCAGCGCTGGAGAAGTACTTTCTGTTTCTCTGTAAGACATGGTACCATGCCTGTAATATTGTTGGTTTAGTCAAATCAGATTTAAATTTTCTATTTATGTCTCTGAAACTCTTCTCTTTGCCTTCCTGTCTATGCCACATCTGCACTTCATCTTGTGGTCCTTAAACTGTGGTTTGGGAAAGGGGACACAAACCTCCTCCCTACTGCAAATTGAGCAGGAAAGTTTACTTTCTGAGGGCCCATCTGTCACTTCTATTATTGAATGTAGAGGTGACATTTCCAGATGCTTTACATGCTTCCTGGATAGTTCTTGACTGGACCACTTACATAAACAGTTGCTGCCTAACATAAGAAATTACAAAAATAGGTCTTTGTCTTTTCTGAAATTCACAAAGAAAGCCTGATAAAAGTACATTTAAATCTCATCTCAATAAAAACACAAAGGCTGCAACTTAAAATTCCTGTAAGTAAAGAGTTTTCTGCTAAAGTACAAAGATGTTCAAATTGCCAGTCTATGAAACTGGCTAGCCTAAACATTTTACTGCAAACTACTCAAATTGAGTGTCCTACAAGTTCACAAGTCCTTCTGGCATGGCTCACTTGATAGTTGTATGGGCTAAGCACTTTGTCCAGTAATTTCCCATTTTTTCTCCTGGGTCCTACCATGCTGGATGGGGGCAAGATGGTGGTGGGGAAAGAAAAACGTACTGACTGAAAACTATACAATTTCAAAGTGTAAGAAATACAGTTCTCAAGAGACAATAAGGGCAGCAGGGGCAGCTTCTGTTTAATCTAAGTTGACTTTTCTCTCTCTGTTGTACAGCACACCTGATCCTGAGAAAAGCTGAACTTTCATTCTCTCCTGTTCCTGGCAGAATTAATGGAAGGTATCCTGTTGTATTGTGAGTGATTGTGAGCTTCAACTGTATTGCTCCAATTTAACTTAACTGGCACTGAAGACACTGCTGATCCCTGGTATCCCAGAAGGATTACATTGCTGTGCCCTCCTCATCTACTTTATATTTTGGACTAAGCCTCTGGTTTCATCTCTCAGTAAATATCTAAACTCCCATCTGCTCTGAAATGTGAGAAAACAAACATTGATCTACCTGAATCATGACATATTTTTTCAGAATGATTGTTTTAAAATGGAAGGAAATGCACTTTGCTTTTATCCTGATTTTACCAATACCTGACTTTGGAAAGTCTTATTGCTCAGATCACCAGTCAAGCCTGAGTATCTCCCAAAGCAGGATGCTTGCAGGTAATCAAGAAATTAATTAGAATGCTATCAGTGAAACATTTTAACTTTAACTTCTTCTCTGAGGTGGGAAATAAACCACGGAATTTCAGGGTCCTTTTTTAAGTATGCAAATGGGAGAAAATATAAAAGAGAAGGGTGTGGAAACAGGAAGACAAAACTTAATTAATATTTAGTATTTTATCAGTTCTTCCTCTGTCTTTCTAAGGTCCCATTTGTCTTTCTGCATTTTGGGTACTTAGTATTCTTGGACAAGCTTTTTCCTGACTTACATCTTGGGGAAGAAGGAGGTTGCATTTTCGTCAGCTGATCCTGCTCCCATGGCCACTGTGCTGTTTCTGAGCTGAATCCAAAGCAGGAAGAAGCATCAAAACTTGAGACACTGCTAAAATCTGTAGTAATCTCAGTTTTTGGGATCAAATCTCACTGGAGCTGATGAAGGGAAGGGAGAAGGAAAAAGAACATCTGCTCTAGTTTATACTTAATCATGGTCTAAATGTCTGCTCTTCTACAACACTCTCTTAGACTATTTCCCATGGCATGTGTTATTCAGAAGTAGACAGCGCACAACACAATTTTAATTCCTAATTTATCCAGTCAGCCACTAAATTCTCCAATCTCTATTTTTAAAAACTTCCAACACTCTCACTAATTAAGAGTGCCTTCTACCTCCAGCTGTTAATGGGCACAAACATGGCCAATTTGAAATATGTCTAATCAGAGCACTGCCTGATTCTGTCCTCATACAACAGCTATTACCCTAAGGGACAAATTATGTTTTCAGATGCACACACTCATCCCATCCAGCAACAGCTATAGGAAGTTCATCCATTAGAGGCAAAATATATATTGCAATTAACTGCAGAGGTTACATATTTATTCCTTTTTTTTTTCTTAATTTTTTTTGCATTAATTTATTTATTGTGGATTTTGTTTGCATCTTATTTTTTATTCTAGGAGTGTTATTTTCTTGAAGACACTCTCCTTTATATTTGTGCCCAAGCCTACAAAGAACCTTGAAGAAACCCACTCTCTTTAAAAACCTTTCACAGAACATATTCACAGGAACTCATGGTACTCTGCAGTTGCAAATTAATCTCAAAATAGCTGTGTTTATTGACAGCTAAAGTTCGATAATCTCTCCAGTATGATCACAGACTGCAGGTTCTCTCTCCATTTCTGGTGGAGGTGCAGATTAAGCTTCACACACTGCTTAGGCAAAGAAGAGAGATGGCTTGTGGATTATCCTCAGCCCATGGCTCCTGCATGTTTTGCACTTAATGGCACTTTGCAGCAGCAGAAGGATGTATTTTGAAGGTAGGAGGAAGAAATAAAAGCATCAGGGCTCAGCTGTGGGAGGAGGTTGGGAATGAGAGATTGGAGTATTTATGGTCCAAGCAAAGGTGCTGGAGGCACAAGTTGCTATCCCTAAGTTTTAGGGGGTGGAGAGGGAAAGGCAGAGTTGGCTCAAGTGTTCTTTTGATCTATACCCATGCAAGAATCCCCATGTTACCTCTTGTTTCAGTGTCTTCTGCTACTCTTTTGCTTGTTTGTTGAAGTTCATAATGCCATTTCAGAGGAAGAGAATGAGAAAATCAGTTCTTGGAATATGAATTTCTAGCAAGTCTGAAGCTGATTTCAAAATACCCTGGATTAGTGAGACAAAAGTTGCTGAAAATAAAGGGGAAACTGCCTGTCAGTCAATGTAAAGCTACATTCAGTAAAAACCAGAAAGCTGACTATAAATCACACACCCCAAAGAAGGCAACAAGGAACTAACACTTCACAGGCATTTGATTGCCATGTTCACTATTGTCAAGTTTTTGCCCTACTGTTTTCCTAATACTGATTCACTCCTTGCATCCCCAAAATCAGCTTCCTAGTCAACGTGTTATGCTCTTTCTTCAGTGCTGTGTTCACACATAATTTGAGGGTCACAGACAGTTGTATTCTAGCTTTGAAGGTGTTGGTAGATCAGATGAGGTAGCAGCTTTTGTACAGATACCTGCTTCCAGAGATGTCTGCAACTAGACCCAGCAGGCAATCTCCACATGACAATGGTCAAGCTCCTTGACTCTTACCTAAGTGTATATAATGTGCCTTGCAAAGCTGGAACAGAGGAACAAAATGTTTGTTAAATTCAGTGGGAGGAAATAGGAGACATGCATACTTACTAGGTAATCCTGTCCTGCCTTATAAGGAACATCTCAGGATTTCAAAACCTTCCTGTCCATAATGGTCTTTTCCAAACTAACAGCATTACCAAGAATTTCATAGAAGTCCTGCTGCTACTGAGAAAGATGTTAAAAATATTGGACTTCTGATGATCTACATGCTAGCCAAAAGGCTTGCCTTTTCTGACAGGCATATAAAATTGATTTTGCACCTTCATTCCTTTTCAACCCTTGAATGCTTTCAAGCCTTTTTAGTGGATAAAATGTAGTCCCTTCCAAGGTGGCTTGGTATGAAGTCAGATCTGCTGCTACCTGGATGAATCAGTGACAGATCACACACAGTCTTGAGGAACTATTCACAACCCCTAGATGGAGATGAGAGCAGCTGCTCTCTGCTTCACGTCTGCAGGAAAGAAATGGATTTGAATTGGTAAATGAGGAAAGACTTTGGTCTGAGCTGGTCTGGCATTTCATCTCAGTGTTTGTAAGAGCTTTTTCAAGATGACTTTTGGTGGGTCATAACCTTTATTATCAGTGTTGTTTGTCAGGAAAAGTTACCTGCATCCTGATGGGGAAGGAAGAACAGGCAGGCAAGCAGCAACAGCATTAAAATGCAAAGTGTACTTAGCATAAGCTGTCAGATAGTGAAATACTGCTCTGTTGTTGCTCCTGACTGCAATTCCACTTGCCATGAATTTGTATTCTAGCTTGCAAATTAATCTATTAGTTGTATTTCTGCCAACACAAGAACACAGTCAATGCAGCTTGTATATACTATAGTTTTCTTTGCTCTTTAGGAATAACAGAATTTTTGGTAAATCCAACCAATTAATAGTTGATCTTTTTTCCCCTTCATGACTTCACTATGTGACCCTAATTCTTCATGAACCAATATATAAGCGTATTAATACTTGCAGATAGAAAAAGTTTTGCTTAGGGCTTTTGTTTAAGAAAAAAATTCTTACTAGGAAAGAAATAATATGTTACTTTTTTCTGAAGAAACTGCCTCTGAAGACAGCTATTTATAGACTATCAAGAACAATTTGGCTAATAATCAATTTTCATTTGCTTGCAAGTAAAGCAGCCCAGAAGAAACTGCCTGCACTTTTGTCCTAATCCAAAGTTTAAAGAAAAACCTAGGTGATTTTTTATTTTTTTTGCAGTTTCTGCTGGCTACGGATGTGCAGTGAGGTTTGCATTTTGTGTCTCATTAAAGAACCCATTAAAACTGTGGAAACCATGAAAAGCCTCTCATCCCAAGTAAGGGAACTCAGCAATTGCAGCAGGTACCAGCTCACACTGAGACTCCTGTGAATGCTTACATTTATCATGACCCAGATCAGCCACAGCAAAAAATGCTTCCTTCCATTTGTTGGTGGTCCTAGGCTTTTCTGAGATGTGGAGAAGTCCATTGTAAAGTTTGCACCATATGAGTGCCTAAAGTCTTCTTAATCATCACTTCAGCTAAAGGATCAGGTATTTCTGCTTTCAGTCATTTCTCAGTTCCCTCTGAACTGGTATCTTAAGATTTCTCATGCTGCTTGATTAAGCATCCTATAATTTTTAAGAATTCTTAAGATTTTTCTTGCTGCTACAAGGCTTTTAAAGTGCCTTGAACTTTGATTGTGATCTATAACTGAGCAGAAATAGGAATTTAATTTCATAATTTATAATTATTATGATCTGAGGTTGAAACTAGAAGTACTTAAAGATTATGAGACAGATTGCTCTTATAAGATTTCAAGTTAACTGCCATGAATGAAAAAAATTGGAAAATTCCAGAGACTTATCTATATTAGGCATGAACTCTACCTTGCCCAGTTCCTGTATAAAAGTTAAATGCCTGGTATGAACTCATTATGGGCCTCCTTTGACAGCTAATGGAGACAATGACACATTCCTGCTAGAAACAGAGACCTTTGCCTAAATGAAGTATCTTTCATAGTATAAGATAAAATGCTCTACAAAGGTTCTCATTTCTCTCTGTTGATATAGATTAGATGTTTATTCCCATTAGACATTTAACTCTTAGCACACATAACTGTGATGAATCCACTCATGAATGTAAATGCATGTTCTATGTTTTGTTTTTAAATTGAAGTAGTAAACAAGGTGATTTGATATTGATTCTTGATTAGTCAGACATGATTTCTTTGTCTGAGGATAGAACTTCATTTTTGGCACGTGAGTATGAGGCTTGGAAGTAAAATGATGGAATGGGAGAAATTGTCTAGATGCCTCTCTTGTTTTCTTGCTTTGGCGATTCTTACTAAAATTTTTAATGAAAAATAACACACAAAACCTTGTCCTTTGTATGTGCTTAATAGCAAAATAGAAAAAAATCAAAATTATCAAAATAGGATTAAAATTGTATAATTGTAATTAAACCAAATAAATTTGAGTATTGCATTTCTCCAGACTAAGATCACTGAAGTCTAATCAATGAATTGATGAATTAACTATAGTATGTAAATAGTCAATAATTATTCACCAATGTTGGATAACAGTTCAGATTCACTTAATGAAAATCTTCTACATAAAGGTGATTCCTACAACTGATCAATTATTGAAGTAATATTGATGCAACCTGCTTCCCTTGTTATCCTCTGTGTGGGAAGATCCCAAATCGATGTTCCTGTCCAATATGAGATTTACACGGTTATCCCTTGCTCCGTGTGTCAATATAGAATAATGCTTACCTTTATTTTAAGGATTGTGTGGCAGAGTTCTTTCTTTCATGGTTAAGGCAGAGTGACATATGGCATTGTGAAATGGTGTTTGCCAAAAAAAAGGATATTCTGCTGTGTTTGCTGAATACCCATGGGCAGACTCATCTCCATCTTTACACATACTTTTGATAATATCAGAACAGTACTTATAAGCAGAGGTAATATGTTTATTAAACAATCTTGCTGGAAGAATGTGACAGGCTTTCAGACAGACAAGTCTCTTTCCAGATCTGAAGTAAAAAGAAGGAATTTAAAAACCAATGCTCAGAGGAATGCATTAGATAAGACATATTCTAATGAGAGCAGTTGGTACTTGGGGAGATGGAAGGAGCAGAATGGGAGGGAGTAGAAAGGCATTTATTGCCTGCAGTAAAGAGACTATTCCCTGTACTTGTCACTCGTGTATTTTTATTATCTCATATTGTCTTCAAAAAATCACTTTAACAGAAAATTAACAAAGATTCTTGCTTATTTGGATTAGATTAAGGATTGTCTTTAATGGTAAACAGACTTTACCAGAACAGGATTCCACAAAATTCAAAGTACTTTCAGAAGAAAATTTAAAACTCATATATACTAGCTCTTACCCAATTTATACATTCTGCTCCCAAATTTAACGATATGTAGTATAGCCTTTAGAAACCTATTTAAGACAATAAAAAGGTTAAAATTAATTTAAATAGGAATGAGACAGATAATTATTCGATGACATAGAATGTACTTTACAGGTGTCTATGTGATAAATTCCTTCTCAGACATTTGATCGCTATGGAAAGGACACTACCAATTGGAAAAAAAATCATTAAAAATAATGTCTAGTTATTTATCATGTATTTAAAGACAGGAAATCTGTCAATAACACGTAAAAATATGGATAATGATTCTTATACAGCCTTTATAATTAGTTTGTAGCATTATTTGATGTTTGAAAGTGAAAGTTTATTCATCTTCTAATACCAATGAGGTAATTATTCAAGTTTACATTAAGCAGAATTTATTCCCTGAATATCCCTACCAGAATCAGGTAAGGAATGAATTTCACTGATTACTTTTTGTAAAGAATCATTTTAATTTGCATTTACACAGTGCTTGATATCAAAGGATCTCAAAGCATATGACTGTTAATTAAATTTCATGACTGGTCCCTGTGGACGATATGCCTGGCATTATCATTTAAACTTTTATTGTATTATGAAAATCTTGGCATTCCTTCTCACCATTGTCTTCCCACGAAAAAGGCTGAGCTGAATTTTGTGTGAAGCTTGTTTTTGTCAGTTCTACCTCAGTGATTACAGTCAATGAAGACTGATACATGTTTTTGGTGTGGTGCCCATGGAATGGAATGTTCATTTCAGGAGATTTAGGTAGTATTTTAGGACTCATTATAAACTTCTTAAACATTGAAGAACCTAAGATAATTCCAGGAAATACTGAGGCAAAGAATGATTATTGAGGTCTTGTTTAAAGGTGCAGAACATATTCCCTTCATGGGGGTTGCATAGTTCTAAGTCCTAGAAAATAGGTCTGCACCTCCATCTGAGACATACTTCTAAATGCAGGCCCTGTAGAGGAAGATAATGCTGCCCTTCTTTCCAGTGTTAGATCTCTTGCAACAGTAAGCTTGATTTTGGATTTAAGCATCTAAATTGCACCCACATCTGACTTCCAGTATTACTAGCTTTTTTTTTTTTTTTT
>VYXD01016269.1:337688-389208 GCA_013397195.1 Hylia prasina
TTTTTTTTTCAGCTGGCTTGATGAGACCAAGCAAATGGAACACGTCAAATCTCCCCCATTTAGGAAATCATAGGAAAAAAGCATATGAGGAATATAGCTCAACACCACAACAGATTGCCCAGGGTGATCTCAGAGTTTCTGTCTTTGGAAATTTTCAGGAGCAGATTAGACATATCCATGATATGTGATTTTATGTTGGAAACCTACCCCCTCCAAGTAAGACAGTGGTCTAAGTGACCTCATGATTTCCCTTACAACTGAAATGATTATGCTTCTATGAAACCTTGCTACGTGGATATCTGGTCTGAATACTCCTGCAGAAACCAGCAATGCATGGCCAGTGGTTTTGCTCACTGTGATTGCATTATACCATCAACAATCAGATTGACTTTTGGGGGATTATAATTGCTCAGATTTATTTGGGTTTATCTTGCAATCAGCTGCTTAATAGTTTTGTCTGCTTCTTCTGGGCTCTACATTCTTATTTATCTTCAACAAGAGAGGCTGTCAGGAAATGCTGATTCTTGAGAGACTCATTGGCATAGCTGTAAATACACTTGACTTTCCATCCTCATGATGGTGTCTCCACTGAACATTAGCTTTTCCAAGAAGACCTGTTCTGGACTGCACAAGCACAATGGAACAGAGCACAGTTATAGGAATTAAAGCTCTGCTTTGGCAGAAGCCTGTGTGAAATCTCAAGGTTTATGTGCAATGGTCAATGTCCAGTAGCCAGTGCTAGTCACAGCCACCACTCAAAAGTCATAGGGTAGTTATTTCTTCTAAGCATTTAAGGGGGAGCAATATAAAATGCTTCCACTTTGTCTGTAGTTGTACAGAAAATATCAATAAAGAATTTTTTTCTCTAAAGTTTTGCTGTTCACTGCCCACAGAAGGCTCCAGTAGGCTGGCAAGTCTTTTCAGGGTCTGATGGTGATCAATCATTTGTCTGCCATCCACAGTCTACCATCCTGGTTGAAAATTAAGAGAGGGATAGTTTTTGTGGAGTGATACAACTGCTCAGTCACTGGCAGTTCGAAACAATATGAAGATAAATGGAAAGTATATGTGCCTACATATGTATGTACTAACACAACAAAAATATTTTTATTATGATCAAAACCATGGGACAGGGTAAATTTGGTTCTATTGCTTTCTTGCATTGATTGTTTTACTAAAAATTTACAACCTGGGTAACCACAGGTAGATATTAATCTCAACTAACTACAGGCAACTAATTTCAAGCTCTTTTTCTTCTATGAGTAATGAGAAGAAATCGGGCACTATAAAAAAGTGTGTAATGGATGAAATATTTAACAGGAGATGAATCCTAACCAGAACCTTCCCACTTCAGCTCAGTTGCCATTAATGTCATTACTTTCTTAAGAAATTCTTCCAGAAAGTGAATATTCCAGCTTCTAAAATTTTTGAAATTTAAAAAAGTTGTGTGCTGACTTCTGCATTGTTCTGTATGGTTACTTACATGATCTTAGTGGATTCTGTCTCTCATTATAAGATTTATGAAAGGTGTTCCTGTCCATGGCAGGGGGGTGGAACTAGATGATCATTGAGGTACTTTACATCCCAAACCATTCTGTGATTCTATGATGTTCTTTCTCCAGGGTTCTAGCATGAATAGTTATTTTGATTTATTTTACTTTTTCTTTTTTGATTGCTATTGTCTTTTATTTTTGAATCTTCATTTGAGTGCACATTGAGTGCACAAATAGGAAGCAGAAGTTGATCCCTGTTGATCTTAGTTAATATTTATTGATCCACAAATCAATAAATATTAACTAAGATATTAAATATTGATGAGTTCAAAATCAATGCAATTATCAAGGAACAATACATTTTGCTGTGTATCAAAACAAGACATAAACCCAGTATTTTTGCCCTGGTATATGTGCAGATATTGCTAAATTCACTACAACTGTGTGCATTTGAAGATAAAAACTGATGAGTTATGCTTTGCTACATATATTGTCCACCATAATCATATTTCTGCATTGATGTGTCTACTTTGAACTTCCTACTTAAATTAATGAGTTGCTTTACTTATTTTTCTAAATGAAAATTCTAAAGAAGAGGTGAAACTAAAACCACTGAAAAAGAAATAATGGTCCTTCTCTTCTGTAATGGCAGCATTAAATTTGATAAAGTTCATTGTTATGAATTAGAATTGAGGGAATTATCATGACAAGAGAAATGTATTTCCAGGACCTGTTATTAACCATTACTTATGAGCTAAAAGAACAGAGATAGTTTCAGCCAGTCAAGAAATATGCTTTCTATGTGCAATAATACTAAGAATTTCACAATAATTTTTCTTTATATGTCATCTTTACCATTATGTTTAAATTTATTTCTTTATTAATTTCTCTATATCCATACTTTCTGGGACTTTGTTACTGGAAATAGTTCAGTAATTGTGAATGAAACACATTCATGGAAAATATGATGCATGGGAAAATATGTTTAGGAAGATAACTATGAACAGAAACACGCTAGAAGATGACCTCAGCAATGCTAAAGCAAAATTTGAGAAAAGCTAAATTCTAACCATTCTGTTCAAAATGCCCTGATCCATCCAAGACGAGTGGTTGCAGACTTATGGAAAAAGGCTTAAGTCCTTTTATATTTAGAATTTCACTGATATCTCAGAATTAGCCTCTTTGTTTTGGAGAAAGTACTTCACATTTTTCAGGAACAGCATTTATGCCAGAGATGTGCAACCATAGGAAGCCCAGAGGAGAGCCCAAACCAATCACTATATAATATGGATGTGGCACTTTTGTCTGTATTCTGCTTACAGGAGAGTCTGAATATCAACCCCCTTCTCAGAGCCACTTTCCTCTATCCTGATCATCAGGAAAAGAGTTAGGCTCTGTAGGAGACCAGTTTGGCTCAACAGGGGTTCCTGACAGAGGTCAAATTCGTAAGGGAAACTCAGATGGAAGTTTTGTCAGGAAATAGAGATGAGGAAAGGCTACCAAGAAAGAGTTGTTTGCAGTGATTCTTCATGTCATAAATACCAGGCTATACTGGAATCATTTCACAACAACAAAGGTTGAGAGAAAATACTTACTAGATATGGTTTACCTCTCTCTTTTGAGTATGTCCAGTTTTAGGACCCAATTACATGTTCAGGATTCCAGATTACAAGATGTATGAAAAGAAGGAGCTGGCTTTTTTTCAGTTGGATAAGAGATTAGAAAGAGAATCTGACTGTTCTCTTCCTGAAGTAGAATTATAGAAAACATGGAACCAGATTCTCTCAGTGGTGCATGATGAACAGACAAGAACAATCAACTGCAAGTCATAATAAAGGAAAGTCCCACTAGGCATAAGGGAATAACTTTACAGACTGGATGTGACAGAGCCCACAGAGGCTGTGAACTCTCCATCTCTAGAAATGTTGTAAACTGGTCTGGAAAAGTCACTGAGCAGCCTTGTCAGACACCATGCCTTGAATGGGAGTTTGGATCATGCAGTCTCCACAGATCCCTCCAAACTTAGTATTTTCTCATTCTATGCCATCCAGCTTCAGATAAAGATATTAATTCCTATCCAATTTTTACTCCTAAAAGTGTCCAGTTACTATTTTCCAGTTAGTGTTTGGGTCTAAAACAAAATAATCAATCAATTTCAAAAGGAGAAAGAATAGAAGCCAGGTTGGGAGAGACTAAAAGGAATGCTGCAGTGCAAGAAATCTCAGACTTCTCCAATGGATGGAAACCTTTTGTGTGAAGTTTAAACTGTGGATCACATAATCGGGATAAGTTTCTGTTAACACAATAGACTTAAAAATGGTGTATCAGAGAGGCTATGACTGGGTACAGACACATTATCAAAGAAGCCCCATGGCTCTAAGTTTTTGCTGGAGGAAAAGTCAATAGTGACACAAGGACCTGGAACCAAAGAGGTAAAAATGGTACCATTTTCACTGTATTAAGTATGGATACTGCAGCTGGGAAAAGAACAGGTAGGCAAGGTCTGAGCATGTATGAAGATTTTTAAACATCATTGGGAATGCAGAAACTGTGAAAAGAGCCAGCAGTATCTGTAAATGGCCAGGGAAAGAGACATGCTGAGGATAGGCAGCCTGAAAAGTGTAACATGATACAGGCTTACCTATCAGCAAGGAAGGAGATTGGAACAAGAATTGGAGAGAAATTTAAATAAGAGTGTCAATCTTCATGGCAAAGGCTCTGTTAATCACTCCATGAGAAGCAAAGTACAGACCTGGTGAATAGACCAATCCTCCACCATCAACAGAAGTGCATGAAACATACTTGGAAGCATTTTTGCATCCCTTTCTTAAGTCTTTGGTACAGGTTGTGTTTAAACTAGGTTATGCATGTACTCAGCTCTGGAGGCCCATAACAGAAGTACATGGACTGCTTGGACTGAGTTCAGAGGAGGGTCATAAGGATGATCAGAAAGATGGATCATTTCTTGTGTGAGGAAAGGCTGAGAGAGTTGGGGTTGTTCAGCCTGGAGAGGAGAAAGCTTCAGGGAGACCTTATAGCACCTTCCTGTGTGTACAAGGAGCTACAAGATACTTGGAGAAGGACTTCTAACGAGGGTATTTAGTGATGCGACAAGGGCTAGTGGCTTTTAACTGGAAGAGAGTATATTTAGATTAGCTATTAGGAAGACATTCTTTACTCTGAGGGTGGTGAGACACTGGCTCAAGTTGCACAGAGAAGCTGTGTCAGCCCCATTTCTTTTTGCACTTTCAAATTCTGATTCTCCAGTCATATCCAGCTGCCAAGCAGGTGTCAGGAGAGAGCAGCCTATGGCTATACTAATGGTGATGCCTTGTTTATCAGATGTTGAATTGCCTTTTCCATCCTGAGAGAGTTTGTATTTTATATTTGAAGCATATGGAAGTTTATGTCCTCTCATAATTTTTATACTGTAGTAGTGGTATTCAGAGATTTTTTTTTTAATTCATCTTACTTTTCATTTTAAAAAAAGTCTTGTTAAAGTTTTGATATTGGAAAATTTTTGTGGCTGTTCCCCAGGTTAAGTAGATGCCATAGAAACACTACTGTGTTCTAGAATTTCTGCATCTGTCACTTTTCTATGTGGTGTTTTTTTTTTCTCATGATGCTAGAAAAAATGTCAAGGAGGGAGACTTTTCTGTGCAGTCACTTTTTAATTTTGCACTTCCTAGTTCACAGTGCATGGATGTAAAAGGGTAAATTCTTCACAAACATAAAACTGTCACGAAATATTCCTTGTTTTGGAATATGGAAAGTAGCCACAGGTTACCTTTGTTTTATCAGTGTTTCTTCCTTTTTTAAAGTTGAATTTCAAAAAAAGATCTTAAACTCTGAAATAGTTTCTTTAGTTTGTTTTCTAGCTTCCTCTGTCTGAATAAACATGTCAATCAGTCTCAGATCCTCTATCTTTCATAGGCCTAGGAAAAGAACAAATAAAAGATGTTTCTCTCTTCTCTCATCAACTTCCTCTGTTTTCTTGAGTCCTAGTCCACAGGGTCTGTTTGGAAAGAAATTAAGAGTCTTGACATCAGCTTTTTAAAGAACTGAACCTTTTTAAAATAAATGTTCCCCAGGCTTCATGGAGGAAACATTTTACCTTAGCAGTAAACTAACTGAGATCAGTGCTTGGCATCATAATGATAGAATCATAGAATGCTTTGGATTGGAAGGAACCTTACAGATCATCTACCATCTCTGCCATGAGCAGGGACCCCTTCCACTACACCAGGTTACTCAGAGCATCAGCCAACCTGGTGTTGAACAATTCTAGGGATGGGGCAGCCATGACTTCTCTGGGCAACCTGTGCTAGAGTTTCGTCACTCTCATAGTGAAGAAATAATAGTTTATTTTATTAAGTGATACTTAAATTAACTCCAGAAGGGTTAATTTTGTTTTCTCACAAGTCCAGAAGAGAGCTGAAAAAAAAAAGGGAAAATGAGAGATAAATCAGGTGGGTAGACATTTATGGTCTGGCTTGCTTGGTGATTAATTTCTCCATGCATTTTCCAGGTTCAAATGGAGTATTCTGGTCAATGTCATTCTTTCATGCAGCAACACATTTTTTCATGAATTATGTATTTGCACAAAGTACCTATGAGTCATGAATGGTGTGCTCAGTAGTCAGGTGCTTCTTCTTCCTATAAACAGGATAATATGTAAATGAAACAAAGACTGTAAAATTTCGTCATCAATCTGTTTGGCTGTAGTTTATGGCTCCTCTGCTATTCATGTGTATTTTCTCTTTGCTGGTTTTTTGCCCATTTTCTTGCGTGCAGGTTTTATTGTATCAGATTCCCTTTCTGGGTCCTTATGCAGCACTATTAAACTTTCAGTTCAGAACTGCTTACACAGGCAAAACTTGACTTCACATAGAGATTTCCTTCAGTGAGACACACTCATTTTCCCCTGCAAGAAGTTAGAGGGGGAATGGAAGAGTTTAACTTCTTATAAGAGAAGTGACTCTAAGACAATATGATTAACAACTGCTTACAGAACACACTTACACTGTAATAGAACATTTTTACACCAAAAGACATCTGTGTCCATTAACAAATATTAGCTGATTTGTTCCCTTTCCAGATCCATGTGTTGACTTTGTACTTCTATTAATTTTGTTTCCATTGTAAATATAAAATATAGTTTGTGTTGTAGAAGCTCTAATTAGTACTTGATGTTGAGACTACAGGCCTTTTTTCTTTTCTTTAATATTTTTGAGCTTTCACTATAACTTCAGGTTAGTATGTGCCTTGCTTGCTTCTGTCTATAAAACTCACTTCATGTCAAATTATATATATATATATATATTAGAAACTGAAAGAAACAGCTTACAATCTGAAAAAAGAAAATTTGAAGCCAACATGGGATAAGAACAGGTTAGGCAAAGAGGATCTTTTATTCCTCTTGATGCCTTTAACCTGAGGAATGGCAAAGAAGTTGCAAATCCACATTTCCAAGTCCACACTTGCATGTTCACTATGTTCAATGCTGACAGTGGACTGGACATATAATAATCTTTAACAGAGGGATACAAGACAAATAGCATGAAAGATGGGGTCTTGTTCTGGCACCTGAAGTGTGGAAATCCATGTGTTCCACAATGTTTTAATAATTCAGTGGTTTCCATAAGTGTCTGATTCTAGGCTGTGGAAACCCCTTATAGCAATGGGTTTCATAAATGCATACTTTATGACAAACAAAACCAATCTTTTTTACCAGCTTTGTATTTCCTACTCCATAATAAAAGCTTCATTATTCTATTAGACAAGAGTGAAGCTGAAGCTCCTTTGGTGTTTAGTATTCCATGCAGAAACAGTTTGGTAAATAGATGCAGGAATTTCTAACTTCAAAGAGAAAGATTCTCCCAAAGTGACTTCCTCTATTACTAAAGAATATCCAAAATAAAATTAAGTTGAAAAGAAAAATATGTTAGCAAAACACATCAAAACAACTTATCCTGCTGATAGACCTGAATCAAACTATTAAACTAAATTTCCCTTTGGTTCAGTGGGCACGGGTGGCACCTGAAGACTGTGGGAGGTCATCCTGCCAGAGGAGGTGTGTACCCTGAAGCTTTTGTGTTGTAGGTGGACAATAGCACTTTCCTCTTCCCAGTGAAACAGCACAGCATTGCCTCCCGTTGCCCAAAGAACAAACAAATGTTCTTTTGCACATTCTATTATTTCTTGTACTTGAATTAAAAATCAATTGAAGTTACTTGACTGGGAGCAATTTCAAGACAAGACCATCTTGCTGGCTATAAAGCAGCATGTGGAGTGCTGTTGGAAAACCCTCCACCCCACTGTGAGCCTTTCTGAGAAGCTCCTCTACTGGTTCCCTACATTGACTGCCAATTATTTTTCCAGTAAAGGCTAGATTTAGTGTTACTTTCTGTAAAGGGAAGCCACGAGTCTCCTTTCAATGAGCCATTGAGCAGGTTTTATGCACCTTTTCTTTTCTGTCGCTGTCAGTAGGAGCTGACTCCTGTAATGGCCTAACTTTCTGTCACTGGCTGTGACCCAATCACTATTTGGTTTGGTTACTGAGGTGTCATTCAGTTCCAAGGGAACCTGAGGCTCTTCTATCCTTTTGATATTGTTCTGCTATTATAATTGCACAGATGACTCATTGTGGACTATAACAAAGTCTTCCAAGACAGTTAATGGGAACAATAAGGACTAAAAGATATTGGCTGCTGCTCACTCAGTGGAAAAGTTTCACTTTGTTATGCAGGGTAGGACACTGGGTTCTGGCTGCTCCCTGTTCTTGATACGAAAGCCTAGATGTTCAACCAGGATAGAATAACGCACTGGGTTTGGGATGGATCTTAGGTCCTGAAATCAAGAAATAGGTTCCAACAAGACTTCGCCCATGATACACTCACACTTGCTAAACCTTTTCCTTTGAAGCTACTTGCTGTGCTTTCTAATCACTATACATTTACATACAGTCTTCCAAGCCCTACCTGCTCCCAGCTATGTTTAGAAAACCGTACGGGGTCATTAAACTATTTAAACGAGACAGGAATTTTTTGTTGGGCACTGGAGCTTATATGAAGAGTCATCTGTCTGGTAGCCCTAAAAAACAGGGAAATTCAGGTATGTTCCTATGTGAAGAAATTCCTATTGCTTAGTATGTGGCTTCTGCTGACTTTCTGGATATTGCAGATTTCTTTTCTGAGGTTTTCTGTTTGTAGTAACAGCAACCTTTATGTTTCTATTGGTGCCAGGCATATAAAGTATTTATGCTATGATATCCAACTTAAAGGCAAGTAAAGCCATGCTGAGGCTTGGTCTGAAGTCTACTTCTCTTCCCAAATCAATTGAGCCGATACAGCCACAAGAAAATATGGTGTGTAGAACTGTGGCAGAATCTGTATTATCTCTGAGATCCTAAACAATTAAATATATCAGGCTATTGAAGAGCATATCCCTGAGGCAGTCTATCACTTTTTCTTCCATTAATGTGATGACTTTTACTTCAGGCTGACAGTCAGGAAGCTTGAAGAGGTGATACTGCAATGGTTGCTTGTCTCCCTCTTCAGTGGGTCTTTCACGATGGCTGAACAAAGGCTTGTCACAAGGAAAGTGACACTTTTCAAGAGCTCTTGTTATTAGAAAATGTGAGGATAAAATTAAACCTGAGACTGAAAAGAAACCCCAAACTCTTTATTGACTGGAGCTGCAGCAACTTTAATTTTTGCTAAATATTGCATGTTGAAAAGTACCCAAAGAGTTAATGTACCTTTTTCAAAGCAACTATTATAGGCAAAGTTTTAACACTTTTTCCCTATTCAGTCTGCTAAAACATTCACCTGAAACTCATTCTTTCAGCTTGTTATATCCCCCTGCCTTGCAATTTGTTCAGTGCATTTTTTCCTGCTAATTTTTTTATTGTGCCTCTTTAGTGAAATGTGAAAGAGGCCTATCAGCAGAAACAATTATTGTAGCTTTCCCCTCCAACTTCAGAATGTAACTCTTATTCTTTTTATTTGTTTGGGTGCTATGGAAACTCTTAACTGACTGTTAATTAATAGCCAAGCTAGAAACAGCTGAGTGTGGTTTAACCGGCATATATACCTTTAGGATTTACAAACCACCACTAACCCACTTCAAACTGTGCTTGAGCATGCCAAAGATTATGCAGAGTTATTCAGAGAAAGGAAAGCTAAGAAGGGCAGAAGTTGAAGTCATATGCTTCCTTAGAAGTCCTCAAACAGAAACAAAATCTATTTAAAAAAACCCAAGCTTATTCCTTTGCTCAGGCTAATCTGTTGTGCTCTGACAGATCAAAACTTGAAGGTACTAACACAGTTTTGGAATAGAGAACTGCCATGAGCCAGGAATTTGCAAAAGTGGAGCTGGCAAAGAGGGGAAAGTGAGCAGGCTGGGCTTAGCTTTAGATGAGTGTTTTTAGACTACCTTCCTTGCCTTCGGTTTCTTCTTTAAAACTGTATCTGTAGGCATGGAATTTGTGCATAAAGGACATTGTTTCAAAGCCTTGCATAATTCAAGTTCCTCTCCCTCTGATCTTTTCGTTGGCTGCTTGCAAAGAAATCCATAACAAATTATCACTGGACTAACCAGGAAAAGGCAAGGATGCCAATGCATTTACAATGACATTTACAATATCTCCTATATTTCATCCCTATATTCAGTGATCTAAAGTAATTTCAAACATTTTCATGTAGTCCACCTACGAAATTGTACACACAAAGCAATTATGAAAATACTTATGCATCCAGAAGCTGTCAACCTGTTCTGGATACTGAATCCAGACTTCCAGAAAAATTCATCTGCATCAGCCTGTTCCCTCCTGCCTTTTTATTTCAGAAGCCATCAGGCATGGGTGAGTAAAGCAAGGGCTGTCATGTTTTGGCCATGTGATGAGGACCACATGATGGGCTTGAGTAGAGGTACCTGACCAGTTTGATAGAAAGAGCTTAGCCAGCTCGATTTAAGGAGCTTCCTATGGCTACTGACAATGGAAATGTTGTGCACTGAGAGCACGAAGTTACACAGCCTCATGTTATTTGTTTTGAAACTGCAAAATGAAGTACTTCTGAATGGTGTTTGTCACAGGCAAATGCTCCCTGTCAGTGCAGTTACTCAGCCAGAGCAAACTGAATTTGCAAGAGAAATTTAGGAGCTCCCATTAAAAGAAGTGTCAGTAGATGACAAGAAACTCTTTGCACTTGGAAACCTCTCCCTCTAAGTTGTGCATGACCATATGGTAGCTCAGCAGCATGATGCAGGACCAAGAACTCTTGTTCACACACTTCCTGTGTCCTCTTTTCTTCAACCTTACTGCTTCCCTATCACCTTTAACTCTAGTCCAGTATCTCAAATGTGTTTTGGTTCCTAGAACTCTTAGGAGCTTAAAAGAGTCTGAGCAGTATTTGTGGAGTCCAGTGTAGTATACAAAAAACCAGGGGGTCTTATGATGCCTTGAAAAGTCATTCTGATGACTGTAAAAATTTCTTTTTCAGCCTTTCAGAAGGAAAGGGCAGTCAGATGTATTACCTTTTATGAAATGATCAGAGTTTCATTGATGGTAATATTTCAGATGTGTTTGTTATTATCAAAGAATAAGAATAGCCCGTTGATATCTTGTATTTTCTACACTATTTTAAATGCTTTCATTACATAGGTCAGGCGAACCTGCTAGTGAATGAATATTAATATAGCTGGATGTCATCTTTTGGGGTGTGAATTTTGATTTCATGACATTCCAATTTCCATGGAATTACTCTCAATCTAAACTGGTGAAAAGGGGAACCAGAATGAGTCAAAAGTTTATGAATCAAAGAGATTTTCTTTGATTTTGATAGGACATGCTTATATATTCATAGGCAGAATTGGTTGTGCAGCAATCATCTGGCATTTTGCAGCTCTTACACTACTTGAATACAGAAAATGAGAAAGAAGTTTCAGAAACTCAAATAGGTCTCATTACTAAGTGATGCATGAACACCCTCATGTGCACAGCCTGCAGCACCTAGGAGATATGAAAAATTAAGAATGGCATAAAATTAACACAGAGCTTGCTGTTCCTGTATCTCTTAGGATGTAATTTAATGATTAATTCTCCTGAGAATAGACTGTGTCAACTGATCAATGCAAATGAAAGCTGTTGAGTGGCTAATACCTGCAGTGACGGTTTGAAAAATGGATGGAGCTAAAAAGTCTTAAGCACCAGAAGCAAAACTTGCATTACATTAAGAGACACTCTTTTTGCTTCACTCAAAGGAAATCTAGTGTGCCTGTGGAAGACAGAAAACACACTCACTGCAAATAGGTATCTTGTGTAACCCAGGTTAAGTCTATAGGGTGTGATAAGATGATGTTGAGTATGCCCTTATTACTTCTGTAAACTGTCTTATCCATTCTATCCTGTGAAAATATAGTTTTCTGTACCTATCCCAATATGTTCTCTCTCTATCTTGTTTCTGAGAGCCTGGAATTCTCAATTTGAACTTGAAAGAGGGTATCATAAAGATTTTGATATCTAAATGTCTTTCACTGATAAGTTGAGAGACACATAGCAAGTAACTCAACTTTCCTGTCTAAAAATATCTGCATGTTTTTTGTGTTTTTACTGCACAGTGCTGTTTAAGGAATTTTTTCTCCAGAAAAGTTTCATATACAATGTCATCATGATGCATATTGACTTGAAATTCTAAAAAATTAGGCACTGCAATGGCCCTCATTTAATAAAAAACCCAAACATCTAAAGCCCAACAAAATAAGTGGAGGTTCAAATGTGGCATTAGGAAGCATTCCTTTAGTGAGAGGGTGGACAAACACTGGAACAGGCTTCCTGGAGAGGTGATAGATCCCCAAGCCATTAAGAAGCATATAAACAATGGCCATAATGATGTGCTTTTACTTCTGATCTGCTCTGAAGTATTTGGGCAGTTGGACCTGATGACTGTTGTAGGTCCCTTGCAACTGGAACTCTTCCTTTCCATTCTATTCTATGGATGTCATGCAAGGTGAGATTCTGACCTTTTGCCCCTGACTGCTGATTTTAAGTTGATCTGAGAGCTCTTGGTGAATCTTCATCAAGAAATTTTCTTGATTGATATTGCATTATTGGTCACTGTGGCTCTTGTCCTTTGGCTCTAGTTTGTCTCTGTCAGTCTCTGTATCTCCAGCTGCTTATGTCTGATGCCATTGTTGTCTCTTTTTCTTCTGTGGTCTTTATAGTTTTAAATTTCACTAATCCACATTTCACAATTTTCCATTTATTTCCCTACATTCATTTCATGGACCATTACTTGCATAAATTTTCAAATAAGCCTATGGATTAAAATCTCTTTTGGATGAATATTGGCAGTAAACCATATTCATTCAGAAAGTCTTATCAGATATTATCAACTTGTAACACCCCTTTTTTTCTAAAAAAGTCTTCCTTTCTTTTAGGCCTTTAAGAAAAAAATGCATTCCTTTTTTTTTATGCTTAGCAGAGTGAGGGTGAATTTAAATTGAACTGTAAAGATGAAATAGAATTAAGAGCAGAAAATGTACAAGACCATTTGACTGAGAATATATGCTCACAAGGACAAAAAGTAGAGGACAATACAGTGTGGTATAGTGTGGTGTGGTATATAACTATCTCATGAAAGATCTGTTCTGCTGAGAAATGGCATCCTGTTGATGTTAGATGTGTCATAAATACTGAGATTTCTCCTAAACTGGGCAACCTACTGAGAAAGCAGAAAGGATTGCCTGATGCACGTTTCCTTCTTGCTACAAGAACATTGTTCAACCATCATAAGCATTTAGATGCCATTTATGATGGAATTATCAGAGCAAATCAAAATATGCTACCTTGAACTCAGTGACCTCATCAGCTGTAAACTGAAAGCTTGTTTGACTTTTATATTTGCCTACACATAATTGAGATAAAACTCCCTGACCTCATGGGATAGACAGCACCATGGCAGCACTATATGGTCCTTTGTGAATTTGGGTTTTTTTTCAACAGATGAAGACCAGAAAGGGATTTTAAACACATCTAAGTTTTTTTCAAAGCTATCTGAGCGATATAATCCATTTGTCTGGCACATGTGATTATTGTTGGTGGATGGGTCACTGAAGCACTTAACACAAATCTGTATCCAAAATAATCAACCCAATACTGCCTAACAGCTGCAAAGTAAATGGTGAGACTAGTTCTGGCAAAAAATACATGACAGGAAATCATAAAGAGCTGGTCTGATGCTCACAGCTGCTGCACCTGCTTCTGAAAATCTTTCCAAGAATTACTGCATTAGAAAAAACAGCAAACTTTTTGTAACTTTTTCTTCTTGCTCCAAATTCCTAGTTTAAATGATGTAAAAGTTGTTTCAATTTAACAGTTATTTAAACAAGAAGCATGGATTGTGCAAGGTATTGTAGACCTAATCAGCAGCAAGATGGCTGTTGTGAAAATTTATTTTTAAGCCAAAATCTGGTTATTTTGTATGAAAAACCCATATTTTTGTGTCAAGGCTGATGAATCGTATGCATAGCCTGACAATAACCATACATGCAGTGCAGGTGGAGACAGTTTCTGGAAAAGTGCTGGCTGGAGGGAACTAGTCAAGATCACAGATCAAAGACTGAGAAGAAAAGATGTCAATCCTTATATTTACATGCTTGGTGTTTTGGTGTTGATGTGACTGCCAAACAGTGCATGATTTGAGGAGTCTCTTGCCACTTTAAACAAGCGAGGATAAACTGGGTTCAGCACCTTTGTGATAACCTGGAATGATGCCTAGAGATTTGATCCAGGTAGCAGTCTCAAAACTACATGTCTTCATTAACTTCTCTAATCTGGTTGATGTTGATGAATGTTGTGGGTTTGGACTTTAAATGCTGTAAGTCACATCAAAGACTTTAAGGAAGAGGAGAACCTGATGGTAGCTGGCTTGGTCTTCTCTTAGATGTCCTAGTGGTGCTCTTGTGGGAAAGAAAAAGACTTCTGAAATTGCAATGTCACACTGGATAAAGTGCAGGGAAAAAAGCACCATTTTTATCCTTGGAAGTGTATCCAAGGCACTAGCAAAAAATCTGAGCATTTGTAACAGATTTGATGGCATTTGGCACAGTGAGATGAGCAAACCTGGATTTCAGAGCATCATGTTAAGACTGTCCTAGACAACAAGTTTTTGTTCAGTTTTGAGACAGAGAGTTCTGTGCTGGTATATTTAGAACAGGCTTTTACAGTAAAATATTAACCCAACAGTAATTAAAATAAAAATCCATTTCCTCATGTGAAGATTCAGAAATTATGATGGATTGTTGTCTAGAACCAAAACCCACTTTGAGTGTTCCAAATCCTTTCTATATTCTTTAATTTTTCACTAAAACTGTTTTGAGTCCACACTGGCTCTTAAATGACATTATCAAAGTTTTTTGAAGCCTCAGCTCAGCAGATATTTTTGTTTATTTCAGTAAGTGATATCAGCCACTCTA
Source organism: Hylia prasina (assembly GCA_013397195.1). Lineage (NCBI taxonomy): Eukaryota > Metazoa > Chordata > Aves > Passeriformes > Sylviidae > Hylia > Hylia prasina. The sequence goes on from VYXD01016269.1 coordinate 352,658, forward strand.
AGTAATGGCTGTAAACCACATTCAGCTGTGAAATTCTTTCTACTTCCCTTGTTTCAGTCACTGCCAGTAAGTAAAAATGCATATGTAAGGATTTTTTTTTCAAAGAGGGCCTACTTAAAGTATAGATAGTTTATGTTTTTGGGAACCAGTTATGTAAGTTTCATACACATTACTGGAAAGCATATACCAAAACGTTCCCGCAGCATAAATTTTGAAAAGGTCCTACCAATTTATTATATCAGAAAAGCTTAATTTGCATTTACAGATTTACAGTACATGTAGTGATTTACATTTACTTACATCATATTGCTAAATATCCTATGATCCTGCTACAGTCATAAGAAGAGAAAGGCCAATTTTTGAGAAGTCTTAAATGTCCATGGAATTTTCTCATGTTGTCATTGGCTGTTACTTTGTTGGCTAAGTTTCCCTCAGCTTCAAAATAAACAAAACAAGTTCTTATACTGTACAGAGAAGCTGGGGGCTCTGAAAAATAATGTTTATATAATATAGCGAAAAGGTTCATGCCAAAAACTTCTTTCAGACTTCCTGCTTTGGCTGCTCTGACAGTGTTGGATGTGTTACATTTATGATCTTATAGCACCAAAAAACATTACATGCTTTCCAAAATGTCACAGTTGACAGTCATGCTGACTCCAAGACAAAAAAAAAGTTCAGATATTTATATCTGAGGACTTGAAATAATTCTGCATTGTTGTATAAGGACTCGGTAAAATCAAGTGATTGTATATAAATGTATTGTTTTTATATTTAAAAAATCTTAGATTTTACTATTACAAAAGACATGAACTCAGGAGACAAATTTAGATTGAAAAATATAAGAGAAATATTTGTTTCTTCAAAGAGTTCTCTCTGAATATGTAGTCTTAAGTGACACTTCTTAAACACCAGGGTGTTTGAGATTATTAACAGAGGATCATACAAAATATTTAGCCTGACTTGCATTTTCCTGACTATTTCGTGCAGGAGTTCCAGGCTTAACCCATTTTTGCCCTCTGTATTTTGTGATCAAGGGTGATGTTATTGAGGGAAAAATGGATTACTCAGTCAAGTGCATCTGTGATTGTCACAAATGTTTCCCAACAAAAATTGCAGTAATACCCAAAATATGCACTAATGATTATCCTTTTATTCTGCAACAGTCCAGCATATTCTTGTGTATATTTATAACATTGCTGTACACTGAGTCTTCTTCCTTCTTTTATCTGAATATTCAGTGTTATCTATTAAAAAGCATAAGATCAAAGGAGCTCCCTTTTGCTGGGCTTCAATTCATTATAGGAGAGCTGCCTGGCCTTTTTTATGTCATTCATCAGAAGCACAGGAGGGATTCATCCTAACTAGCTGTAGACATCCCTGCTAATAGCTGTAGCTGAGTTTGTGTCTCTGGCGTGTTCATAATGACTGGAGGGAAATGGTAATCTGTGGTGTGGATCAGCTGGTCCATTCTAGATATCTACTCAGGATAAAATCCATCAAAGAAACACTAGGCACCCTAATTCCTTCACTGATTATGAGAAGAGTCTAAGGCCACTACATATCTGAATTCAAGATATTGACATTCACTCAGATGACTCATTAGTCCCTTGGTACATGTTGTCAGCAGATAATTTGTTCTACTGCTTAGGGTAGAGCAAAGTGGTACTCAGGATGAACATCTCCAGCAGACAGGCAAATGTCCCACACAGCACAAAACCCTGGTCTTTCAGAGCCATGGATGGACTGGGTTTGACTGACAAGGAAGGCTGAGAGAAGGATTTTGGTTGGAGAAGTGTAAAAGCCAAAGATGCAAAGGTCATTTCTAGCTATATGTATGAGAAAACTGCCAACTAGCCCTACTTTTTGCTTGGCTTTGGGTATTCTTCAGTAACCCAGAATAAGGATAACCATAATTTTCTGAATGTTGTGATTTTCCAATACCTTATCTGACGTATCTAATTAACATTTATGTAAAAGCAGCCTGACATCTTGAAATACATCAAGCACCTAAAGCTTCTTCACCTTTCAGTGGTTCTTGTTAGCCAGAGTCTAACAAGTCAGTCCTTAAATCTCTTCTTTCCCTGGCTATTAGCCAGGGAAAGAAGAGATTTAAGGACTGACTTTAGGCACCAAAGACAGAGCCTGGGCCACAAGAATCTGTAGCATTTCTAAACTAATATAACCATCTGGGATTAGAGATATTAAGTGACCACAATCAGAGCTGATACAAAAATCCAGGGCTTTCAGATAGACTTGGTCAGCTTTCTGGCCTTTTGAAAATGGAAACTCTTATTCAAATATTTAAGCATATCTGTCTCTAAAACCAGAACTAAGAATCTGTAACCATGGAACTAAACCATGGAATAAAGAATACTACAGCTGTAGTATCCTATGGTAACATACTTTAAAAGAAAAAAAATAATAAAACCTTTCCTGGACTAATACAAATTACAAAATGCAAATTATTTACAGCTGAATTTTGCAGATCCATTGTCTTCCACAGAATCTAGAACCAAATCCTACACGTGTCTTGAATATAAGTTTACTTAAGGGTTTACAAGTGTCTCAATGCATCCCTCATAAGCATTGCTATAATAAAGATTGAATAGTAGACATGCATTTTATGAGGAATTTGCATGAGCTTATAAGAGATTTTTTTTCATCCCATCTTACCAGTGTCCTATTCACAATGAGTACAATGTGCTTTAACATGGCCTCAGGGAGGAGTCTATTTGTGGTTCATTAATAAGGGCTGATTCCAAAGAGCTATCTGTTATATAATTACAAAAAACTGAAAAATGACCTCACATTGTCTGTGGTGGGGTTGTTCAATGTTTTCTGATGGCATGAGAACAGATGAAAACATCTGTGCAGTCCTAGCTTCTCGCCTAATTAGGCAGCTCTTGTATATTTGCTTTTTCTTAAACCAGGCAAACACATTTTGCAATTTCATTCTCTCATTTATAGTCTATTGGGTGTAGGGATGAGATGTAAATTACTATAGTTAACCCTTTTCCTTTCTGCACACAGATAATTTCTCCTTTCATGTGTCTGTGAGTGGCATGTTGGGTATTTTCTGGGGGACCTTGGGATGTTACTGTGCCTGATTTATCATTAAGGGCAATAATACGCAGCAGGACCAGCAACTGAGAGGCAAAACTTTTTTCATTTGACATTTGCATCGTATCTAAGAAGAGAAGGAGGCATGGCAGCCCTTAGGTTGGGCAGGAGCCTGCTCAATCAACTCAGTGAGCAGAGTGCATCCTACTGATCTTCACTGGCATAAAGCACTCTGCCATCTGTGTGGCTCTAAGCAAGGTGCTGGATTCCTTCATCACTCTGTGAAATATTAATGCCAATATATAATCATCCAGCCTGCTCTGAAAGGGTAGTTCTGTTTGTAAAGGGCTTTCAGCTTCTGGAACACCAGGTGCCCTAGCATACACAAAATATATGATGGCTCTGAGACTGAATTATATATCTAGCTGGATAAGGGAAAGGACCTTGATGGACACTGCATAGTGCTTCCAAATACTCATTTTTACATGTGTTTTCCAGGACCATTTATTGTTTTAAAATTCCTTGTGCAGGTGTAAAAACAACAAGGTGACCATATCTAGCAGAAATGTTGTTTCTGCTAGTAGGTGATAGGATTATACAGAAAAGGGAAAACCCACCTTCTTCTTCCTAGCTTGCTTCCATTCTCACAGTTCTTAATAATGGAAAATCAACACAAATACCACCCAACTGTGTTCTTTTTTTCAGCTCTGTAAAACAAATCCTTAATGATAGACTCTTCTCAGATCATCTCATAACATGTACTGCACTGCTCCACATTATTAAATGCCATTGCAGCCTATGTTCTCCATAGTAGGAAAGAAGGAACTGCATGAGTAGGAAAGAAGGAATTTTTATTAAACTGCATGAGTAGAAAAGAAGGAATTTTTATTAAACCTTCATATATAAATTTAGGTATAGAGGCTTAATAGACAGTTAATAGATATTTCAATAAATAACAAATTATTACAGAGCTTATCAGGTCATTATTTTGCCAATTTAATGTATTTATGTACATTATGCACTTACAACCATTTGGTACATGTGCGGCTTAGACCTGTTCCATGCTCGTAACATCTATTAATTACCATAAATAATTTTTAAATATAATATATGTGGATTTTAGCATATAAAAAATAGCCATTTCAGATCTCTTAAATGGAAATAATAATTTAGTTATTGGTTGTATGTTCAATATATTCAGCATCTAATTTAATTTTAGCTTCTCTTAGTTTATGACTATATGATCTTTCCCTGACAGCTTTCCTTTGACAGTGCCAATACTTGCAGTTGCTTGTTCATGTGTGAATACTATTTGATAAGTCTCTATATCCATATGCTGTCATTATTCTGCAGTAAAATAAACCACCATCCTTTTCAGACATGGATAGAATCAGATCAGAGCTTTTCTTTTCACATGAAGATAAAGTAAAATGCTGAAGGACAGTATTGCTGTGTTTTGGGAGCTTTGTGAACTGAGCTGATGAGGAAGCAATTAAAGACAGGAAAAAACAGTCCCACTGAATCCTTCTCATACAAATTACAGGAATCAGAAAAGCTTTTCCTATGTAGGACCCTGTTTCAAAAGCTCTGAGCACTGAGGAGTAAAAAAACACCTGATTGTGAGCAGTGCACAAAATGGACTAGTGTGAAAAGGCATTAGCTCCAGGAGCTTGGAAACTGTGATTCACCTCCATTGTATAAGTGTTCTGGGGAGCTAGATGTCCAGGCCCTTCCAGATGTTTTCACAGAATCTGAACAATAAAAAATAATTCTACTATGATTGTTAAATATTTCTCACTTACATTTCCTTCAGGGATTAAAAGCCAGCTCTGCACCCTTCCTGACTGAGACAGAATGCGCAGGTTTAAAAAGAAAGTTTAATTCCTCTCACACTGGAAGCAGATAGGAAGGGATAGTGCTTCATATTAAGGACTACAGTTATGACATTTAGGGACTCACATATGATTTGCTGTGAGTCAAAGCCCGGCAGCTGCCTCTGGAAATGCCTATTGCCCAACCTGTTCCCGGGCTCAGGCAGACTCCCCCCACCTGCACTGCTGCTGCTGAGGACATCACAGGTCTTTTACATGGGTTTTCAGGGCCCTCCACAGCCACACAGGGAGGCTAATGCAGCACCAGCCAGCACACCAGGTAGGATTTTACTCAGAAGACTGAGAGATTGAGCAGGGGGTCATAGAAATGGTTTTTAGCAATTTTCAGTGTAGCTAAGCCGTGTGTAGGAGTCCATTTTGCCTTAAACAGCTTCCACAGGGTTGCAAATTCTTGCTGCTTCCAGGGTAAAGATAAAGGAAGCTCCAGTGTATTGGAATATTACAAAAAATGGAGTAGATGCCTCTCTTCCCTTCCTCTACCACAGATCAAGATTAATGACACAGGTGCAAAGATGTTCATAGGATGGGTACAGGAGGTAAATTGATCAGTTTAGTAGGGTTCCCTATATGCTTTTCATTCTTGCCAATACTCTCACCCACACTATTCCTGGTTATGACACAAGGGCTATTTTCAAGGGGCTTCCTGGATACAGCCACATGATCTTGGAAGCCATGAGATCTCACTCTATGGACACAAGCTAGTTCAGCCCTGTGGGTCTCAGGGCCAAAGAAAGACCCTGGGAACTTTTAATTTACTCATATATGTGCACACTCTGTGCTTAACTGGTACATTGGTGAGTCAAGTTCCTCTGCAACCTCCCAAGATGGGGAGGATGGAGCAGACTGTCACCCTGGATCTCCCACAAATCAATGAAGCACAAATCAATAAAAAGCTGATGAGCAAAATGTTTTGTGAAAGATTATATTGAGTGCATTAATCTTGTTAAAGGGAAAATTAGATGCAAATTGTTGGAAAGCAGTGCAAAAACAGGCATACAAGAAGTAATCCCTGGAAAAAGCTGGGGGAAAATGCCGCACTGTAATACACAGACAGAAATACAGCTGTGGCATTGATGGGGCACTGCATGATAGCACAGGATTGACCAGACCAGGATAGAGGTGGAGAATGCTGCAGCTACTGCTGTCCCCTCCAGCAGAAGCACAATGTAGGTAGAACAGGCAGCTCACCATGACAGGACCAGATTGCTTCAGTTCATGATTTCATCAGGGCCTTTGTGCACAGACAGACCCCTAGGCATCTCCAGATTCAAGATCTGTAAAACCCAAAAATATGAAGTAAATTGATGTCTAGAGGTGGACAGCACTAAGCATTCTTACAATGTTCAGTGTGAGGATCTCAATACCATGGCAACTCATCACAATTCAGAAACAGCAAGATGGTATTTTGATGTTCAGATCTTTTCCTGAATGGAAACAGCAAGATGGTATTTTGATGTTCAGATCTTTTCCTGAATGGACAAATAGAAAAATCTAAAGACAGATAAAATAGGAAAAATAAAACCCCTTAACTCAGTACAACATCACAAATAAGCACTCATTTACAATTCTAGTCCAACAAGTCATTTTTCCATTTCTTTTAAACTTTTCCTTCTTATTATACACAATGTTAATAAGATAACATGAAGTCAAGCCTATTTAATACAGGATACCCTATACATGCTAATTGCAAACTATCTCTACAGATTATTTGCAACCATAATTTTCCATTGCAATTTGTGCATTTGGCCTCCTTATGGGATCCCTGATCTGGTGCTGATCTGGGAACCTTGTATTCCCCCAGCAAGGCCCACTAAGTAAGTGAGGATCAAGCCCAGTGCTATTTCATTTACAGGGTGAAATTCTTTTTATCTCTTACAGGAGTCCTAGATAGTTAGTTTACATTAGATTGTGAATTTACAGATATCTAGACTCAAGTGGTGTGACTGTCAACACAGGTTAAAAACCAGAGATCTTTATCCTAACAAAGGTTACGTAAAGCTATAAAATTTCTCATTACTTTTGCTCTTAGAGGGAAGAAAAGCAGACAGCAGTCACCCTGTTCTGTCCTGCAACAAGGGTGGGAGAAAGTGTGTGGTAAAAGGGTTTATTTGTACAGTCCATGCAGAAAGGACTGACTAGTAGACTTCCACCACTGCCAGAGCAGTGGGCACAAGAAAGCCAATGAAGTCTTATGTTCCACCTGCCATACATCAACACCTCACAGAGCCAGGCCCCCACTAACACAGGACAAAGGATGATCCTTCCAGCAGTTTTACCACTCAAAAACATAATTAACTCTCTCTGATCCATACTGGTCTGAATAGCCATTTCTGCATGCTGGAGGACCCATCCATTCCCAGTCATGTGTACTTCCTTCCTTTCTGTTTGCTTGGTTTTTCAAATGTATCCTCCTAATAATTCCCCCTTCCTCCCAGATGAGTTTCACTCTCTCAATTGAAACAGCTTCCCCAGCATCTGGATGTTTCTGACATCTGGAAACTGGCAAAAAAGTAGAGATTTAAAAAATGTCATGTGGTTGCCTCTTACATTGTAAGTAATTGCCAGCTCTGAAGGCCTTTTTTCAAGATAATCTGTGATGAGGGAATTTATACTGCATGTAATTAACTGGGTTTGTTTTATGGAACTAAGGATAGGCACCCAAAAAAAAGTACATTAGTAGTGATTCTGCTTCCACAGAAATGGACCCATCTAGTGCACAGAATTTAATTCACCAAGGAAAAGCACAGGTGTGTAGAAGGACATGAAATGACAATGATGTGAAATGAGGAGAAAACATTCTGAGTTCAGTTAAGGGGTAAGGTAATAGTGAAAAAAAAATCAGGTAAACAGAATACTTTGTGCACACAAAATATATTGCTTCAAATTAATAGCATAGCACAGACACAGATGACAATGGGCACAGCCGTGTATTTGTCTTTGTCATAACTGTGCATTGAATACTAAATTAACTCAAATCCAAAAACAATTCAGGGACATAGAAAGCTTGTGTCTAAGTCATCAGTGCAGGAATGCTGGTGTAGAGCCAGAGTGATATAGTCAGAACCAGGACAGTGGTTAAATCAATTGTCCTGACTGCAGTTCTCATAAGGAAAATTATTTATTACTCTTGTGTGGGTCTCTGAGTAAAGGCAGAGAAATGCAGTGGAATTTTAAGTGAAGAAGCTTTGATGCAGGAAAACTATGGCCTGATCCTGTAGAATAAATTATAAAAAAGAATTATAAGCGCTCACAAATACTGAAAGATAGTGAAAGGAACAGTATCCGTTTCCCCTATTTGTGTTTCCTGTTCAGTTCTGATTGTATTCATGTTTATTTTACATATAAACAACAATAATATCAAGATCTTAAAAACGGGGTAAGGCAGGCCCTGCCTCAGTACTGCCTCACCTTCATTTGTGTAAACAGAATTTGGACCTCTGACAGCAGCAGGATAGAAACTTTCTGGGAGAAATGATAAAACACAAAGTAGAATGATTTTCTCAGGGTGTAACCATCCTTCATCTGTGAAGAGGTGCTTGACACAGTATGGTCAACTGCTTTTGTCTGCAGATTAATCTCGCTAGAAGTCAGGAGAGAGAGGTCAGGATTCAAAATGCTAATAGTGAAGAAAATTAATTTCTTCCCTCATCCTTCAGAAATTAATTGGAAAGCCTTTAAAAACCTAACCTGAGTGGTGGGATCCTGCCTAGCTCAAGCAAACTTCAGCATGGGTGGTTATGGAGGAAAGACCCAAATGTGGTACAGGAACCAAGTGCCCTTCTGCTGTTTGGAAATACTTGAAGTTTTCAGGGTTGGTGTTGAAAAAGCAAAATGAGATGGGAAATGTAAGGAGCCCTCTCAGACTAGGTGTAGCAACAAAGAATTGTGCAGACATAAACAAGCCTTGTTGGCAGTCATCTAGGGGGATGGAATCATGTCCCTTAACTCCAGGTGTCCAAAGCCTCTCATTTCTGGTAATCTCAGTTTTCTTTTAGGTGACTGTAGGGATGGAGGAATGTCCAAAATTACTACAAATTACTCTCTGGATGCACTTTCCTTTTTTCAGTGAATAAAGGAGCTCAGACAGCCAGCTTGGACCAGACACCATACTCAAGATGCATGGAATTAGGTAAATCCTGTCTTTAGTAACCCAAAGCTTGTACCAGAAGCTTGCCAGTCAAAAGGGTGACAGAGACATGGGCCACACCAGGCTTGCAGCTATCATCATAAGTTCCAGTATTTCGGTGTAAGAGTGGATTTGGGACAAAACCAGCTCTCCATGTCAGCCTACAGTGAGACAGTTCTACCAGTTCAGAAGCAAGACTACCAGTCAGCCCAGACTCCTATAACATGGTTGGTGCTCAGAATTAGTGAGACAGTGCTGTTTTGAGTGAGGATGGTAAAGCCATTGTGCTAAGAGTTTACCAGAGCTGGTAGAAATTTCTAACATCTGGAAAAGAAGATTTGAAAAATGGATTCCAAATATAAAATATGTTTTCACATCAACAGCTTTTCCACAAGGCCCCACAGTATGTGCCTTTCACATGCCCTGAGCATCACAAAGTATTCTATTCATTTTATTCTCCATTTTAGATTGTGAGCTTCTGATACAAACTTTGTAATATGCTTCAAACTCTGTGAACAAAAGATTCAGGCATGGTTATCCTCACTTAATTCCTTAATCCTCCAAAAAGTTTGCTGAAATGACTCTTCATTCCTTTTGGATGGTTTTGGCTTAATAGTCCATGTGTCCACATGTGAAGAGACAGATACCAGATGCTGACAACAATATCTGCATGATCAAAATTAATAACCATTGTGCACTATTTGTTTCATCACCACCCTGAATGTAGAACTCAGAAGTTGACTGGTGAGAATTGGCTGCCGTGATCTTGGCAGTGTGAAGAACAAACCTAGCAAAGATTTATTTAGGAGCCCAACACCTCATTAAATAAGGGACTGGAAAGAAGTAGAATAAAACAGCTAAGAGGCTGAAAATAAAGGAAGTGTTTCACAAGTTTGCCCATGCTCAAGGGAATAACTCTAGTTCAAAACATAAAAGGGATGCTTTGACTTACAAACATATGACATGCTTGTTCAACTCACAGCCATTAAATCTGCAAAAAATAAGTAAATATTACGGCAGCTTTATTAGGCATTCTGCTTTCTCTAGAAAGGCATATCCTGGACTGGATTCAGTTCAGAGAGATGTTCTTAGGCTTTACCAAAGGCACAAAATGCAGCAATTATATCACCCAATTGATGGAGTTGCCATCATTTCCCTTGGGAGGCTTTTCAGTCTGGTAGACCTCACTACAAGGAAAATCACACTAAAATGTTAGGTTGAGATCCAGTCTATTTTTTCCATTTTTAAATTTCCTTTCATTTTCTTTTTCCTAATGTATCTTTCTCCCCTTTCAAATTACAGCAAAATATTGTTACAATCATGAGTACAAACCCTTCAACTTCTGACATTTAGCTGTATTTCTCTTGACTTTTGAGCCTTTTGGGTTAAGTTGTAATAATTTCCAGTGTATTTCCTTTGACAGACTCAATCAGGACCTTAACTGCTGTAGTGACTAGCTATTACTGCCAGCTAGGAAAACTCCCTATCTTCAGTGCAACATGTGCACTCCTCTGTGCAATTCAAGGAGACATACAGGCAGGTAAGCAGGGAATTTCCAGAAAGCACAGTGAACTAAATATGACGTGTTTAAAGGAGCAGACACCTCATGAATCCCTGCCATTTAAAAGCAGTGGATATCCACCTGCTCTTGGCATTTCTAGTCAATGTATCCAGGTCAATCCTTTACCATAAAGGACCTCAAAGTCTGTTGCCAATGTGCTCCATAAATGAGGTCTGCCTCCTCTCTTCTTTCCCATAATTTCTGTGGTGTGTAGCTGGATAACCCACAACTCATTCTCTGTCATGCTCCCGTGTTTTCTTACAGCAAGAAGGAATTGTCACGTCCCTAAGATCTTGGACTTAACCTGCTCCAAGAAATGTGCTTGTCTGTGTTTTGTGAGCACGGTGACCTTGTTTAGCCTGAGATGGGGTCAGCAGCACAGGCTGTGATGGGAGTTCTCAGCAATTCAGCAGGGACATGTTGTTGGTGGGCTGGAACAAGCATGCAGACATGAACACCTAATAGGTGTTGCTGTCTAGGCTTCCAGCTACAGTAAATTTAGGCTGTAGAGGGCTCGAGAATTGAAATGGCACTTAGACAGTCGGTACATTGTGTCTCTGGAGAGACCTGAAACCTGTATCTGCCATGGTGTGGGTATTTGGTTTCCTGGAACTGAGAAAATGTTCCTTGAGCAGAAAGGAAAACACACCTTTTGAGGGAAAAGGGATTTTAAAATGATGCAAGAACTTTAAATTAATTTTTTTCCTTTTTTTCCCCAAAAGGACCAAAACACAATAGCTAAGTAGGGCCTGCAAAAAAACTGATAGTGATGTGTGACTCTACATGTTACAGATTTATTCTTGAGGTTGAAGTGGGTTTTGCAGCACTGTCTGTGGTGACTCCTGGCCTTAACAAAGTCAGTGGGAAAACTCCAGTTACCCCAGAGCATGAGCAGCCTTGAATGTGGGAACCAGTGAACAGGATCCAATCTGCTCTCTGTCCCGTCGGCTTCTGAATCTCTCACAGAGGGGTGCTCAGTTACTAGTATTTTGGAAGAATATGCTAAGTGTAAAATACTCAGTTCCTAGGCCAGTATCTTGTAGCCAAGATATTGCCACTGCTTTTTATCCTTAACCATGATTTTAGATTATTTAGATATGCTTATCTCATTGCATGAGATATGAGTTCTTTGGACATGAAAAAGCCATATCCCCAGCCTTGAGACAAAACAATTTAACATTTCAACTTCTTTTTCACTGAGATTTAGGTCATAATTTGTGCTCTCTTTGGAGCAGAATGCATTTTTTCATGATCCAGACTGCAGTTTTGTCCTATGCCTTCTGAACCAAACAGCTTCTCCCTTCCCCAAGGGCTCATCATCAAAACTCAGTGCGCTATGAAGTTTACTTCTTTCCATTTAGCATTTAACATGAGTTGGACAGGGAAATACAGAGTATATAGAGCCCCAAGATAGCCTGGCACAGTTGCTGAGACACGTCAAGTGCATTAGTGCATGTCAGCCTGTGCCAGGCTCTGCACAGGTTGGGAAGTAACGCAGCCGCAGTCCTAATCACCACTGCCCTCCCAGGGGAATTCCGTGCATGCTTGTGAAACTCTTCCTAGGGGATGTTGCTGGCTGGGAGGGTGTGAGAATAGAGCAATGGACACAGCTGTTTTCCTCATTCTGTGCGCTGAATGTTTTCCCTTCTTGCTTACAATGCTATAAATTATTTTTTAGTTGAACCTTTGTTCTGGGCGCAGCTTAGCCTTGAGCTGGGTTTGCTTGTTTGTTTCCGTTCCTGCTTCATTTCCTCTGCCTGCCTCCCAGCATGACTAACACCGTCTGTCCTGTTTCCCTTGTCTCCACAGCTTCCCTCCCAGCACTCTGTCCTGGACACAGGCAAGTGCCATGCTGGTCCTCCATGTGCTGCCAAAGTGTGACCTGATCAGCATCAAGCAGAGTGGGGAAGTCTGCTAACAGCGATGGGGAGCTGCTGACTTCATAGAGTCACAGAATTGTTTAGGTTGGGAAAGACCTCTGAGATCACTGAGTCTGGTCATTAACCCAGTGCTGCCAAATCCCTCACTTAAGAATGTCCCTAAGTGCTACATCCACACGTCTTTTGAATACCTCCAGGGATAGTGGTTCCACCATTTCCCTGGGCAACAGACCTTTATTTCTTGTCAAGAAAATGAAAACTTTACTAGGCTTTCCTTTTTTTCCTCTTGTGCTACATGAGCAAAGCAAGATGGATATGTGACAAAGAGAAAGAAGTCCTGTGTTCCCTGATGTTGTGGTCTAACCCCTGCCAGCAACTAATCCCACACAGCTGCTTGCTCACTGTCTCCAGAGGGATGGGAGAGAGAATCAGAAAGGTAAGCATGAGAAAACACCTGGGTTGAGATTAAAGACAGTTTAATAGATAAAGCAAAAGCTGTGCATGCAAACAAAGCAAAGCAAGGAATTAATTAATCCCTTTCTTTGGTGAGGCAGGTGTTCAACCATCCCCAGGAAAGCAGAACTCCATCACACATACCAGTTTTTGGGAAGACAAACTCCATCCCTCTGAATGTGTCCCCCTTGCTTCTCCTTCCCCAGTTTGATATGCTGAGCATGATGCCATAAGGTCTGGAATGTCCTTTGGATCAGCTGGAGTCAGCTGTCCTGGCTGTGTCACCTCCCAGCTCCTTGTGCACCCTCAGCCTCCTCACTGGTGGGGTGGGCTGAGGAGCAGAAAAGCCTTGGCTCTGTGTAAGCCCTGCTTAGCAGTGGCTAAAATATCCCTGTATTATCAACAGTTTCCAGCATAAACCCAGAACACCTCCCCATAGCAGATGCTAGGAAGAGCATTAACTCTGTCCCAGCTAAAACCAATACCTGATGTAATTTTTGATGGATTAATATGTCTGGGAGATGTAAAGTGGCACCTGCCTTCATTTGATCATTCATATTCATTTGAACTGATATGCATTTTTCTTCTTTCACTTTGTCTTCTGTTTTGCTGGTCTGGGACAAGCTTTTTGCTCTCCTGTAATCGATATGATACATCTTCATAGATAACAACTCACTTTGTCATTTCAAGCCTGTTAAGCCTCTCTGCAGACTTCCACCACAGTGCTTCAGACTCTGCAGTGCCTTTGCTGCCTCTGCAGCTGCTGGCAGCCTCTGAGCTCCACTTCTGGTTCAAGGGTTTTCCATGCTTCTCAGAAAGTGCAAGACACCTCCTAAGCACAGGAATGGCTTTGTGCAGTCGTGGGTGACTCTGAACTGCAAGCATGGACCTGGTGAGCTGACTGCCTTGAGCAAAAAGGGTTGAAATATTTCCCTTGTTTACTACTCCCTTCATGTCTTTTGCAAGCTGAAGTGAAAATGAACTTGAACCAAATCCCACTGCAGTCAGTGAAAAAAAATCCTGCCTATTTCATGGGGTAGTGGAAATTGGCCCTGAAACCTACAGCACCTTAGGGTACCTATGTTGACCAGCTTTGCACCTCAAGTTATCCTACTGACTTCAGGCAAGTATTTAGAAGCTTTGCTGCATCCACTGGGAGCTCACAGAGACCAGGCTTCAACGGTTGTGTGGCAACAGAGCAATGACAGCTCAAAATGCAGCAAAGTAATGGGAAAAGCAAGAGTTCTGTTCCTTAACAGGAATGATTCAACAAAATCAAAATGAGTCAGTGTAGGTTTGGGAGTGGATTTAATGGAAGTTTTGCCAAACCTAGCACGTTTTGCAATTGACAGATTTCACAAAAAGAGAATGTTTTATCTCTGTTCTTCTTTTATTATTTCTCTGATATAAATTAAGATGTTGATGGCAGTATTTTTCATTCTGGACTGTTATCTGTATCCTCTCAAGTGCTGTGGGAGTTATTGTATCCAGAACCTGGGACACCTGTTGGGACTCAAAGGACCTGAATCATTCTACAACTTCATCATGGACATTGTAGATGATCTGTGTCAGCTTCTGCATCTCATTTCCTCATTTATAAAATATGGATTGATTGCAATGCCTCTCTGTTTTAGAGAATAATGTCAGGATAATGCCTTCTAATGATTATGAGACACCTGATAGTGATTGAAAGCACACATGCAGATAGATGAAACCTGCTGAGAGACACACTGACAAAAATAAATGGGGATAATCTGAATCCAGAGAATTGTTTTCTGCTGCAAATCTGTTACTACACACCACCCCAACACAAAAACACATACATTGTGTACATCCTTTATAGGAATCCTTCTGAATGTATATGAGGTCCCAACAAACAAGGGAAAGTATTTTAGGATATTCTCCATGCACAGTCTTAGTCATTACTCACTGGCAGGAAGTAAGCCAGCTAAGCATTTCCCCAGCTTGTCAGCTTTCTGGGAAGCTGAAGCCAGGCCCTATGGCTGGGCAGGAATGCCAGTTGAAGGCTTGTCTTTCTTAAACTGGGGAGCCCACACCTGCACACAGCACCCCAGATGTGCCTCCCCAGGGCTGAGCAGAGGGGCAGGATCACCTCCCCTGACCTGCTGGCTCTGCTCTTCCTAATGCACCCCAGGATCCCTCTGGCCTTCTTGGGCACGAGGGCACTGCTGGCTCAGGGACAGCTTGTTGTCCACCAGGACCCCCAGGTCCTTCTCTGCAGAGCTGCTCTCCAGCAGGTCACCCCCAGCCTGTGCTGTGCCTGGGGTTATTCTTCTCCAGCTGCAGGAACCTTCAACTGCCTTTGGGTATCAGTCCCTGCTCCCAGTTCTGTATCATCAGCAAACTTGCTGGGGGTGCACTCTGTCCCCATATCCAGGTCACTGATGAATAAGTTGAACAGCTTGTTCAGTTTAGGCAAAGCTGTGCAACCTGCTGACCATATATAATGTATTTCTGATTGCACATTTTATTACTGTATAAGTCTATTAAAATGCTCTAGCATGGAGGCATCAGAGCTTAAATAAATATTAGAATGCTGTGAAAAAACGACTTATATTTTAAGCAATAAGTTCCCCATGCTGTAGCACTCTTTTATGTATCATTCAACAAAAGGAATAAAGAACATTTATCCTTATTTATTTAAAATGAACTATAACTTAAAATTAAAAAGTAAAATTTAGAATAATATTAAAATTTAAGTAGGCTTAAAAGCAATAGCTGTAACCCTTCCTGGCCTAAGCCAAATATCTTGTATGAAGTCCAGATGCCAGTTATAAATTGTATAGTGCAATGCAAGTTCCTGGTGCAAGAATATTGCCTTGCCCAAATGTTTTATTCAGAGTATCAAACAACATGTTAATAACTTATTTAAATGCCAGTGCATCCAGTAATTTTATGATATTGTGATTTAATTTACTCCCTAATTAAACTGAGAAAACTAAGGCATGAGAAGAAAAATTTTAAAAAGGTCAGAGAAGGTGAGATTTGAATGTAAATGTAACTCCATCAATGATTTGGGCCTGGAAAGAAAATATGCATCCTATAATCCATATTCTTTTTCAGAAAGATAAGCATAAAATATGGTTTACCTAAAAAAGGTAGCATCCAGACAGCTCATTGTATAGACAACATGGAG
The DNA here is from genome assembly GCA_013397195.1 of Hylia prasina. Classification (NCBI taxonomy): domain Eukaryota; kingdom Metazoa; phylum Chordata; class Aves; order Passeriformes; family Sylviidae; genus Hylia; species Hylia prasina. The sequence goes on from VYXD01016269.1 coordinate 368,787, forward strand.
CAAGAGAAAACCTCTGGCTTGCTCTAAGGAACTTGTTCAGGAAAATTAGTTATTGAGGTCCTAAGAAGAACTGAACAAAGCTAAATAACTTGGAATTAAGAAAAAAAGATTAAAAAAAATTACAAAAATGATGGAACGTGCACCCCAAGACAATCAGGATAACCATTCAACCTCTCCTGAAGAAAAGGAGAAAGACACATCTGCTCCCAGCTCTTCTCCTGCAAAGACTCCAGGATACTGAGACCCCCAAAGACAGACTGTCAGCATTAGTACCCAGAACAGCATTGATAGTGTGAGCATAACACCAAAGAAAAAGAGGACATACTAAGGAGGCTTTTCTATATAAACTACTTTAAAGATATTGCAGTTTTTCTGTATTAATTTGGGTTAGTGTACAGTGTGGAGAGATAGGTGCGATGAGTAGATTGTGACATGGATAGAAAAGCAGTTGGACAGTCACATCCAGAGGATGGTAATCAATGACTCTGAGTCCCAATGGATATCAGTGACAAGTGCTGTCCCTCAGGGGTCCATACTGGGACCAGTGTTATTTAATATCTTCATTAATGACACAGATTAAGGGATTGAGTGCACTCTTAGTAGGTTTTGAGAGGACACCAAGCTGAATGGTGCTGCTGGCACACCTGAAGGACAGGATGCTATCCAGAGAGACCTGGGCAAGCTTGAGAAGTGGCTCCATGGCAATCTCACAAGGTTTTACTAAACAAAGTGCCAGGTGCTGCCCCTGGGTCAGAGCATTGCCCAGCATCAGCACAGGCTGGGGATGAGCAGATGGAGAGCAGCCCTGCTGAGAAGGACCCGGGGCTGCTGGTGGGTGAGAGGCTGGACATGAGCTGTCAATGTACATTTAATAGCCCAGAAAGCCAAATGTGTCCTGGGCTGTATCCAAAGCAGGGCCAGGGAGGGGATTCTGCCCCTCTGCTCTGCTGAGACCCCAACGGCAGGGCTGCATCCAGCTCTGGGCTCCCAGCACAGGAAGGACNGAAAATTGGGATTGCTCAGCCTGGAAAAGAGAAGGCTCTGGGGCAGCCTTCAAGTACCTGAAGGGAGCCAGCAGGAAAGACAGATAGACACTGTTTACAAGGGCATGTAGTGGCAGGACAGGACAAGGGTGGATGGATTAAAACTGAAAAAGAAAATTTAGATTACATATGAAAAAAAGACTTTTTATAATTATTCTTTACATTATAAATAATGTATTTGAGTCTCGGAAAACAGCCTAACTGTTCAGCAAAGCAACTAAAGTTCCTCAGACCACAGGGAGCCCATCTCTTTTTATAGGACTGATTCACACATTGTAATAATTCTTCTTTGCAAGGCTATGATGTGTTTTATTTCTCACTGGTGGTATTATATATTATGATATAAGCTTTGGAGTACAGCATTTCAGTTTAAGTAAAACTTTCTTCACTGACTCATTTGCGATAAAGCTTTTTTCAGTGACTAAATTATGATTCTGCTAGCACCTTTCTGTTCTACATTTTTTAATAAAAATATAACTTCCTATTAAAAGGAGCTTAAAAGAATATGGTTTACTTAGAAGTTCAGCTGGATCAGAATGGATTCATTTTTGACAACTTGTTCCTGAACTGTTACTTTGGCTGTTTAGAGGGCTCAAGCACAGGTGAAGTTTTCAGGTACTTCATATTTATCCTATAGGTAGAACCATGATACCACAGGCAACACATGTACCCTGCTACAGTATTTTTACCAAGAAACCAACTTAAGCCTGAGAGCACATTTTAGGAAATGAGTACGTAAGTGACTTTCCTCAGATGGGTATTTTCAAACCTCGATTTTTTTTTTTTAATCCACATTTTGATGACTGAAAATAGGACTAAGTTTTTAAAAGAACTACAGCATCAGGAAGGTTTAAAGTGAAGCATTTGACACACTGTAATTGTGTAGCCTTTAGCAAATCATGCAATAGCTCTTGTGCTAGCTTATGTAGCATGAAGCTGGTCCCCACACATAGAGAAGCCCTCAGAATCAGTTTACATCCCTGATTACATCCCAAGTGGCTGCTCTTTGGGCATCAAAGGAGGGTTATTCCCTACCATGAAGGACCCTAAGGCACAGAGACATGTAGGCTCCCAGTGCGTCCCCATCCCTGGCATGATGCCCAATTCATCCCTCTGGGATGCTTGGGGGAGCCTCAGGCCCTGGGCTGGAGCATCTCATCCCTACAAGTCAAAGGAAGGGTTGCCATCACCCCAGCGACAAAGGGGTCACTGCCAGGGATGTGACGATCACCACTGGGGGACAGGGAAAGGATAGTTTAGGATTGCTGGGATTTATGGGATGTTCTGTGAAGGATGGGAGAAGGGGGGACCAAGGTGTTTTGGAGAGAAGTGAGTGGGAAAACAGTAGGATAAGGGGATGCAATGTACAAGTGTGGGCTGGTCAGTGCTCCTGGCAGTGATCTGTGTGTGACCAGCGTAGTCCATCCTGGACTCTGACTAAACCCCACTTGTAGCCATTTTTCCAGGCAAACAGCCCTGTCCTCTGTGCAGGGGGTCTCAGTGACAGCACCTGGACTGGGACTAGGAGCTGAAGGTCCCTGTCTCTTCAGTGAGAAAGAAACTCTGGTGTCTGGAGAGACCAAGCTGGCTGCTGAAGGGACTAGAGGGTCCAGATCAGAGAGACTGTGGAATCTGGATGTCAGCTGAGACCCACCTCTGTGTGTGTGTGTTTTTGCATATCAGAGCATTGTCCATAGCAGCAGCTGCAGGGTGGCAGCCTTAGAGGCTCATATGTCCAAGTTCCAGCAGCTGGGGAAACTGGGAATCCAGGGCAATTCCTGAAACAGTTGAGAGTCTGAGCCCAGTTGCTGAAGGAATTCACCTTGCAGGATCACATTTCCCAGCACGGGACATTCTGCCTGAACTGACAGACAGAGGAAAGAATGAGGCCATTGGTGCATTTTGTGTCCTTTGGAATGCTATATTCTCTATCTCTGTTCTCTGTGTGGCCAGCTAGGTATATGTGTACATATGATGTATATATGTGTTGTATATGCACGTGTGCCTTCTGGGGACACTGGTGCACCCTCACTGATGGCTGGATCTGGGACTATGGAGATGTGGCAGCATTGCCTTTGTCAGGCTGCAGGGTTTATCAATCTAACATCACGTGTTGTTTCACCTTCCTGTAAGTGCCAGTAGCAAGGTAGTCCTCTGTTCTCTAACATATAATCAAAGTTCAAATTAAAGAAGTTATCCTTAAACAATTTATTACTTGGAACAAAAATCTGGTGTTCAAAGGACTCAAAACAATGTATCTTCTGCGATTGTGTGGTCTCTGACCTGAGCTGAGATGTGAGGCCACACAGTTCAGGCAAATAAGGAAATTGTCTGGTTTCCAGAATGGGAATGCAGAGCCAATCTCAAGGAAATCACTTGGAAACTCAGGTAGTGACTGAACCATGTGGAGGTTATGGCTATTGGACTCAAGACTTTTTCTAAAAAAAATTATGTTGTGTTAATTTCCTTATCTGTGCTGAGATTTTGTTTCATGAGTCAATGCAAATTATTGTCTTGAGAATTACAGTAATTGCTGGGAAACAAAGTTGAAATCCTAGATAGTGACTCCCGGGTCAAAGCAGCTTTGACATTTATTAAAGATTTTTTTCCTGTCCTGTACCTAGGCTGTGCAGCTGCGACAATGTCCTCTACACCAGACAGCAAGGAATGATTTCCTGGGACTGAAAACATCAGACTTAGCCAATGATCAATTTTCAGTTTTGTTTTTTCTTTTTCCCCTTGAATTAAGAGGGTCATTTTCTATTTCATATTGCTACCCATGTCTTGTTGCCTGAATGGCAACAACATAACTGACATGTGAGATGGATTGTGATGGATTGCTTGAGCAGCAGAACCAGTGTGGGGAGAATACCAACAACCTACACAGAGAGAGAAAACAAATAGAGCAGGAACCAGCAGATGGCTGGGATACACATTGATAAGAAATGTTTGTCAAACACCAAAAAGAAGCTCTAGAAGGTCATTTTATAGGCACAGCTGGGTGATTGTTTGGTGCTTGTTTAAAGACTCAACACATCTCTTTCCCAGTGAAGCCAGGTTGCAGAAAAACATAGTAAGCAGTTACATGTGAGACTTGGCCCATGGATTCTGGTTTAATTTGGCAATTGGTGTCTACTGGGCAGTGATGTAATAATAAGTATTAAAAATAAAAGGCAAGTGATTTCCTGTTTCTCAGGGTGTCACAATGCAGTGGGGTGTATCACTATCTTTGCAATCCTTGTGCTTCTTGTAGGACTCAAGGATAATTTTTGTCTCCCATAACAAGAAAATCCTGACCTGATGGCATCTCTTTGACATTCCATATTCTTAATTATTTCTCTGTATCTCTCATAGGCACTATTTTTCAAACTTAAAACAGTATGTTTAGACATGCCATTTGATTATTCTGTTGTGGTTTGCTTATTTAATTACAGAGCCCAGAGAAATCCAAACCCATGAAACCTTTGTTCTTCATTCCAAACAATGAACTGAAGAAAGGTGAAGGGGCTGGGTGATAGACTCTTTTGAAGACAAGGGTCAAGTAAGAATATATTCAGCTTATTGGTAAGTAGGATGTTGTTCATGGGAAAGGCACTTGGACTTTCCATGCAGTTCATCCCACAAGCTGCTTGGACAAGCCAAAAAATAGAAAAGGTGTGGGAGCTGTGGATCTCTTGTGCACCTAGAGAATATACCATATAGTGGTGCAATACTGCAGTATTCAGAGACTTATAAGCACAGGCAAGGAAATGCACAGAATCCAGGGACCCTCACGCAGGCATCATATTTTATAAGATAGACTCTAATATTTAAAACTTAAAGCAATTTATTACCACTCTGCAAAGTTTTTGATGCAATGTCTTTAAAAAAAAAATGCTTTGCTGCAGAGCACAGACATGCTTGCCCATTTTTGTCCTGACTTCTTAGAATCTGTACATCCCACAGGAGCAGATCACCAAAGCTTTCTCTGCTCTGGCAGTGCGGTGGTGTCAGCTACTGAAGCCTAGAAACAATATACAGGTTACAGCACCTAAAGGCCTTGGGTATTAGCATTCACACAGAGCTGTTACAGGACAGGGGTTTGGGTCCAAAATGTCATTCTCAGGAAAAAAAGAAAGAATACATCAGTTTCAGAGTCTTTGTTTTTTGTTTTTTTTTTCTTCAAAGGTGGACATGAGCTGAATTTTAGGAGTGTTTTTCCTCATGATGACTCCTCATGACTGACAGATTTTTGAGTTTAGAAGGTTAAAACGGGTTAATAAAAGTGGTGCAGGGTTGATCTCCACAATCCCCATCCTGCAGTAGAGCGATTGCACTAATTATGCTGAGTATTGCTGACTGCTGCACCTTGTGTGGATCTGTGCTCATGGCTGCATTGTTTCGGGGTGCATGTGCAGCTCACCAGGGGCACAATGGCATGTCAGTTCTGCAGCTTTTTCAGTCTGGGGAGTTTCCATGATATTCTCAGTATTTCAGGTAAGGAGGGTTGCTCTCTGTGGACACCACCAGTCCCTCCAGCCCCACTGTGCTGCCTCCAGCCCCATGGTTTGGCCACCCACAGACAGCAGCAGGGGCACGGGTGCTGCTGGCACCAATAAGGCCTTTGCAGTTGAGCTTGCACTGCCACAGCTGAACTCACAGCTGGTTAAGAGCAGGATGATCAGTGCAAATGCAGATTATGCTATTCTTGGGTTTAGATCACCTCTTATGGAGAGGCAGGGACTGCATCACCCCAGTGGCTGATGGGATGAAGCTTGTGTAGTCACAAAATCTTATCTCATGGTATTGACATTGCCACGATGGGCACTCTCAGATTCATTATTAGATGATGGTAAACAACCCTCAGAGACAGAGAGACTATACAGTGACAGTGATTTAGTGCATGGGTGTCCAGATGCACAGAGCTTGCTGAAATCAATATCTGTTAGTTATCTGACCACTCTGAAGATCTGGGCCAATGGACTCTAAAGCTTCATCAGCTCAGCAAGTGCAGCTTTTGCTCTGAAACACAAGGACAGAGACTCCTGCTGAGTGTCTAATAATGCCTCATTATGCCAGTTGATTTTACATAAGAGGTACTCAGACCATCTGCAGATGGACAGCAGCACAAGTCTTTCAGGATTTGTTAATCCTAGAAAACTCAGTGTGGTGTTCAGCCCATTGAATGCTGCTGTTTCACATCGATGCTGCTTACGCTCCTTGTTGCAGCAGTGATAAACTGTCAGGCTTATCAGCAAGCTCTTGTCAAAGGTGGGACTTGCATGTGCATCCAGAAATTTCTTTTATCAGTCCTGCTCTACAGTTATCTATCAGCACAAATTTTAATCATTGTTATCTCAAGAGGAAATGCTATACTGCAATTAATGGCTCAAATAATTGTGCTCAGTATGCGATTTGGCTGACAGTCACAGCTCCTGTTAACTATATGATCTCTGCTGTGGCGTGTACTGGAAAATCATATCATTACCATTCCAAGATAATCAGCATTAACTCTGTGAATTTGAGGCTGAGCAGGGCAGAGTTGCAGAGACCAGAGTTACTCTCTGTAACATACTGCATTGCAGCAAGACAGCTAATAACAGTGCAGCAAAGCACATTAGCTGTCAAGCAATACACTACGCTGTGGAGAACAGACTGACACCGTGTCATATTTTGTAATCATGCATGCACTGGGGGATTTTTTAGGAGCTGAGGCGAATTTCTACCAGGGATGCTAATATAATGAGCACTCAAATGCTTATTTCTTTCACTTCTGTTATTTGCAAAATATTATCACTCTGCTATTTGTAGATGTTGGTGAGATAATTCTCTATCTGTTAGAGTGCACTGTTTGTCTGATGGCACATCCCGTTGGGGACAGAGTGATGAGCCTGTTGCAGGAGTTATGCCCTGGTTTAAAGCAGAGTCCAACAGCCAGAGTTATAGAGCCACAATATTTTAGGATGATTATACCTTTTCTGTGAGGATTTTTTAATTATACAAACCAGAGATGGGCCTTTGTTTTCCAGTAAATATGAGCAGTTCCTCTAGAACAAATGGAAATTTCACTGGATAGTTGTCATTGCCATAATAGTTGTCACTTTTTTGCACAGAGAAAGTATGAGAGCTAGACCTACTCCCATGAGTAAAAAATACAGACCACACTACATTCTCCCAGGTCTTTGCAGACAATTAGCAGAGAACCCCCTGTTAACTCAGCTGTCCTGGACTTTCCCACTGGCCTGTGCATAGTAAGAGTGGTGGTGGGAACAAAGGCCAAGTCTGGTGGGTGCTCAAGTACCCATGCAGACCTAAGCACAATAATCACACTTTGCAGCACCTTTCAAACTGTGAAGTGACTTGCACTGGTACTTTTTGCTCTGTACCATTTCCTTACACAAAAATGTGTGCCAATCCCAAGAACTGGAGGTTTTTTCTTCCCTAGGGCATGTCATTACAGCCTAGTAGTAGTTACAGGTGCCAAAGGAGTAGTTAATAAATCGCTCTCAGACAAAATAACCCTTAGCCTGTCTAAAATCTCTCATGAGAAACTATCCTTCCATTTTCTACACATCCAAGTCATCTGGAAATGCACTGGTAGATAAGATTAAGTAAAAGGTAACCATTGCTTTACTGTATAGTTGTACACTAACACATATTCAGTGTTAATTGGGAGAAAAATCTGCTAGTTTTCTATGCATACATGGAGGAAAATGTTCAAAATACCTTCAGGAATATTAGCAGAAGAAGCCATTTATTAAGTGGGAAGTGAATCAGGTGTAAGACTGTTGCAGATTTGATTTTATTATGACAAATAAATAAAACAGCTTTCTGAATTTTCACTGAAATACTGAAACTGATTTTAAAGAGCTCACATAAACCACACAGTGATATAAAGTAAGAATCAAAAAATTTTACCATGAATCCTGCAGCCAAGATTTAGCAACCTCACAAGGATATACTTAAAAAACCCCCTTCATTTGTTGTACAAAAAAATAGCTATGCAGAAAACTGAAGAAAGAAGAGCATCTTGCTGCATTATATATGCAAATAAGTGGTTACATTATATATATACAAATTGGGTATACCAACTTTTATTGCAAACATAAAGACAACAGAGAAAGGGAAGAGAGAATAGCTGCCTGTCTGGCTTCTAAATTTCTGATGAATCACAAGTGTGTTATCATGGAGAGGAATTTTACTGGTCTATAGTCTAGATGATCTTTTAAACTTTGTCATGAAACAAATGAAGAATCATGCATAGAAATGTTGATCTCTTTAAAAAGTGCTTTATATGAATGGAATACTTTAATAATAAAACAAAACAAATAGCAACAGCTGTTTAATGGCCTTGAAGTGATTTAGCTCAAATTCTCTCCAAATGCTCCTGTTGTCAGAGATAAATACAGGAAACTCCAGGTTTATAGACAGGTTTTTGAGAAAAAAAATGAGGAGTGCATGATAGTTATTTGCCCAAATTTATAACCTTAAATATAGTGCCTTTTCCAATAAATTAGGACTATTTTTAAATTTTAAAAATACAGATTTGTCTTTGCATCTTCGCATTCATATCTTCTATGAACATTATGATATTTTTATTAAGGTGATTCCTGAAGTTAATTAGTCTTTATCAAACACATTTTAGGCTATGAGCAATTTTTGAGTGGTTCTCTGCACTATTTCTTCAACTGTGTGACAGTTTTGAGCCATCATGATGCTTGTGTTGCTACTGAAGACAGAAGGTGAAATTAGTTCCGTACAAGGAAGCCATGCAAATTATTTATGCCTGCCAAGAATAAATCAATCATGACTTCCCCAGCAGTGTCTCTCAAAGTATGATCAAGGAGACTTGTTTTTTTATGCTACTGCTGCTATTTGCATCTTTGCAATGGGCTTCTGTGACATCTATGAATGTTTTGTCTCTAATTACTTAATTTTCTTAACAAGGCAACCTGTTAAAATGTATTCTGCTCCATGTTCAGGGAGTTAATCTTTCAGGATCCCTCTTGCTGACCATTTAAAAAATCTCCTGTAAAGTATATGTGAGAGGCTATACTAAATTAACTAAAAAATATGGAGATGAACAAACTACCCTTTATTTAAGAATATTGATTTCCTGAGATGCTGAGTTGTAGAGCTCTGTGCTCTTTATTTTAGCCTCAGAGTGAGCTTTTTTTTTCATTTTTATTTTAACAATTCTTAGGATTTTAGTTTGGAGGAGAAACAATATAGCTCAGCTAGGAAACACCACTTTCCCACCAGTGGCCTTGAATATTTTATCACCAAGTAGCTAACAAAATGAAAAGTACTGAGACAATATTCTCTTTCTTTAAAGTCATTTGGGCAAAAGAATGGCATCAAAGAAGCATTTTCTGCAGAGGATAAAAGGCTTCTGGGCTAGGTAGCTGCTAGCAGAGCTTTTTGTGCTGTTTTGGGGTCAGTTTTGGTTCACACTTAACAAGCTAATGTTGATCTCGACTGGGACAGGAAATACCATGATGGTCTGAGAATAGTCTGGCTCCATCTCCTCTGTAATGTCCTATCAGAGAACTGTAGACAACATCACCTGTTTTCCAGTCTCTTTTCCAGGGTGAACAGCTCACTCAGCTTCTCCCAGTATGACAGACAGTCCCAAACATAAACCAGTTTTATTTCCTGTCACCATCAAGAGCTGCACTCTGCAGAGCTTGGTTAGAGCTACCACACCAATGGATCACACCTAAGCACTGGCTGAGGAAGTGAAGGATTTCTGTGTTCAGCAACAATTGATGTCTGACATCATAGGCTTGAAAAGTAATAATTTCAGCAAATTCAAAATAATTAGCATCACTTTGTTTGAAAAAAAATACAAACTAATGCAGTAATTTTGGAAACAGTCACGACTCTCTTCTGGTGAGTTGGTTTTGAGTCACTTGGCCATTCTTGTGAATTACAAATTTCTTGTCTTCTTGTTTACACAGAGCCCTGTTAAGGTTCACTTTCCACCTGCTTTGATTTGAAACAGGCACTGAATAGTCATCTACAACAGAGACAATGCATGTTCCCTATCTACTTCTGCAAGTTGCTTTCCTGAGCACAGGTAAAACAAAGCATCCACAGATTAATTTGTTCCACGCTCAGTAAAAGAGTATTAATCATCATGAACTAATGTGATTTTAATGGGAATGCCATAAGTACCCCAGTGCAAATTCTATTTTAATGTAGCCATTAACTGTGCTATAATTTCACCGAATGAAGTAGCTTGCAAGGCAGCATTAGAGCTGGTGCACTGAAGTGATGTGACCTTTGATCCAGACCTCTGTTACTGACAGGATCTCCCTACATAAGCCTTGGAAAGAGAGTGTGGGTTAGGTGGCTTGAAGGGGGTGTGTGCAGACCAAATTTGATTCTCTACTCTTTCTTACATAGTAATTAATCCAACTGAATCAAAAGCAGGCTACTAGAGGATGACTGGCCATTATTTGTGATGGAGAAACCTAGTTTCTAAATCATTTAAGACAAGAAATCATAATTCTCACAAGGAGAAGGACCTCTGTCTCCACTGACCAGTGTGACTTATTCCTTTACACTCATTTACCTCTACTGGCACTTTCCCATTCCTTGTACTGTTTCCAAGAAGCGTGGACAGAAGAACAGACCTTCCCATCTCACATAGGGTAGAAATTCCCTCTGTAGTGCTGCTGAAAGAAATGGCCACCTTCCCAGTGAGCTGGGACAGTAACAAGGGTACATATCCCTCAGTACCTGCATCAGAAGCTGAGAAATAGTTGTTTGGAGAGGTGTCTTGAAGCTGACATGCTCTGTCCCACATTTCTATGATCACCTTATAAGAAGTATAAGAAGTGATCTTCTCACATCGCCTCAACACATGTGAAGTCATAGAACTGCAATGACCTTCAAAGAGAAGACAGAAAGGGGTATTGACTCTTCACAGATACTGATAGACACAGGTGGTTGTCCTAATTTTGAGCAACAGTTTTCTCTATCAGTGGGGAAGGGAAAGGCTGATGTTCAGGTCACTGGATACAACATATTCTGTGCTGTCAGCTGGAATTTGACTTGCCTTTTTGTGTAATATCCCCAGTTCTGCTAGTGCTCTGGGAATTTTTTTGTTTGTTTGGTTGGGGGTTTTTTTGTTTTGTTTTGTTTTGGTGGTTTGTTTGTTTGTTTGTTTGGTGTGTGTGTGTGTGTGTGAACTAAGGGCCTATTCTGGGAAGGGAAAGGAACCAAGAACAAGGATTTCAAACCCACAAAGCCTAAGGAAAAAAATTCCCAAACTTCCTCTTTTTCCTAGGCAGCAGTCTGGTTGATATGTAGTCTTCCAAAACAGACCTCTTCTGAGGAGGTTTTGAATGGTCAATGGTGTTACTGTGTAAAGAAAGATTTTAAAGGTAAGTTGCAAATAAATTGATGCTGGCTCATTGTAAAAATATGGGTAATATTTCTGCAAGGTGGGTAAGAGTCATTTAAACTCTAGGACTTCTCTGGCAGGAAAATTAATTGGTATAAATCTGTTAAAAATAAGTCAGAATTTGCAAGAAATTTCCTAAACTTCTGAAGACTGAATCTTTGGTAGACTTTTCCAAAGCTCCTCCAACCTAGGAAAGAAAGTTAACACTCTTTAAGGCAGACTTTGTTAAAGATAATTAGAAGAAACTTATAACTTGGCTGAATGTAACATCAAGAGACTGGACTGAGTGAATCAGGAAGACTTTTTGGTTTATATTCTTATAGCTATCATCTTAGCCCTTTGGGGCATGACTTGGCAGCTTACATGAGAAGATTATGAGAGAATTTCTATTTTTCATCCAGTCAATTTTGCCTCTTGTTTCTGCCATTTCATTTCCACTTTTCATCCAAAGTGATACCTGTGATCAGGTTTTGTTGTTCTTGTTTTCAATCAGGATGAACAGAGGCAATAAACACCTGAGATAATCCCACAGCTGTTAGCAATTGGATTTTTTCTTTTCTTTAGGAAAGCCTTACAGCTACTGAATTGGAATCAGAAATTAATTTGGAAGTCAAACAGTTTCCTGACTGATGTACATTCCTGTTTTCTAGATGAGACTCCTGTCCCCCAGAGCAATGAGAACTACACGCAACTCATACAAAACTTGAGCCTTTGCTTCTGGCTGTTTTCTGCAAAATGTTTTCAGAGAAAATTCACTCTGCAGCATATATCTCAATTACACATTTATTCCAATTGTTAGATGCATTGTCAGGAGGATAATAAGGATAGTGGGGACAGGGAAGATTTATCTGACTAGGAAAAATCACGTTGTGTTCAGACTCCCTGTAAAGCTTTCATTGACTCTGCTGCCAGCACAGATTAGTGCAATGCAAAAATGTTAAATAGAAAACCAGCACTTCCCATTTAAATGGTTCAAATAATTAGCAGTTCTGAGCCTTTCCACTTACATCTTTTTAACAATTGGGAAGCTCATTTTCAAAAATACATCTACATGGATTTGTCTGCCCCTTTAACACTTCTGAATTCAAAGTCTTTTACTGGGCAGTCAATAACTTTGTATAAACATCTTACCCAGTGCAACATTTTCAGAAGAATAATAAAGGCGTTAAGTCATTGCCTCTTCACAAAATTAAAGAAGCTACATTTCATACGTAAATTAATTTATCCATTTATATCAGTCATTTGACTCCCATACCTGTGGGGTTTTACATTGTGTGGTAGCATGAATACAATAAATTGCTTTCTGATTCTCTTTCAATCAGATTTCTCTCCATAGACAATAGAGAGACCCTGAAGGCATTCAGTCCTATCTTGACTCCAGTATCTAATAGTTTATAGAAAGCTGTCAGTGTTTGCTCCCAGGTGTGAGGCAATGCACCCTGTCAGACAGCCTGCTAATCAACACAGATTGGGAAGGAAGTGAAGGAAGGATGGGCTTCCAAAGTGTATTACAGTGTACTGGGTTTTCATGGGCAGGTTTGGAACTGGGAGGGACTACATGAGTGGGTTCTGTGAGAAGCTGCCAGAAGCTTCTCCCATGTCTGAGAGAACCAGTGCCAGCTGGCTCCAAGATGGACCAAAGGCCACTGGCCGAGGCCAAACCAGTTAGCAATGGTGGTAGTGCCTTTGGAATAACAGATTTAAGAAAGAATAAAAGTTATTGCACACATGTAATTGTGGCCAGAAGAGAGAAGAATGAGAATATGTGAGAGGAACAGCCTTGCAGACCCCCGGGGCAGTACAGAAGGAGGGGCAGGAGGTGCTCCAGGCACTGGAGCTGAGATTCCCCTGCACCCCCTGGTGCAGACCATGGTGAGGCAGCTGTGCCCCTGTTTCTCCACGGAAATCCATGATGGAACAGAGATCCACCTGCATCCCCTGGAGGAACCCCACACTGGAGCAGGTGGATGCCCAGAACACTATGACCCTGTGAGAAGCCCACCCTGGAGAAGGCCCCTGGCAGGACTTGTGTCCCCACAGAGAGAGAAACCCACACTGGAGCAGGTTTGCTGAAGGACTCCTGGTCTTATTGGGGGATCCAAATTGGAGCATCCTGTTCCTAAGGACTTCCCTGTGGAAGGGACCCATGCAGGAGCAGTTCATGAGGAGCTGTAGCCTGTGAGAAGGACTCACACTGGAGAAGATCATAGTGGGCTCTTTCTCCTGAGGGAGTGATCTCATACTGGAGCAGGGGAAGGAATTCTCCCCTGAGCAGAAGAAACACCATGGTATGAACTGAACATAAACCCCATTCTTGTCTCCCTGCACCACTGGAGAGGAGAAGATAGAGAAATTGGAATTATATGAAGCCCAGGAAGGAGGAAAGGATGGTAGAAAGGGGTTTTTGAAATTAGTTCTACTTCTCATTATTTTATTCTGATTTTGAATAGTAATAAATTCAAGTAATTTCCCTAAGTCAAGTCTGTTTAACCCATAGCAATAACTGGTGAGTGATTTCTCCCTGTTCTTATTTTAAGCCATGAGAATTTTATTACAATTTTTTCTCTCCTGTCCAGTGTTAGAGGTGAGTGATAGAGAAGCTTTGGTGGGTACCTGGTGTCTAGTAAGGGTCAAATCCCCATACACAGTAATCATGTTCTCAGCTCTGTTTCAGATCCAAAGGGTTATACTTCAACACAGGGATAGTATAGGCGCAAATATTTCTGTGTGTTCTTGGGTGTTTCATCATTGTTGTGTATGAGCAGCACTTTCTTTGCATTGGTTTGTACAGTGCTATAAAATTTTTTCCTTATTCTGCCTTCTTGTCTGGCTGAATGATACTTGAGGTTTGCAGTAGAAGAGGCTCAGAATTTCAAAGATATGTGGAGAAAATAGTGATGGATAGGAGGTGCAGGCTGTGTATAAATTGTACCTAAGAACAAGTACTGCTTCTAGGACAAAGTGGGACCTTGAGAAAAAAAAAGAGAAAAGGAATTCTAAAATATTCTTAAAACAGGAAAAACCAATGTGACCCTGCCAGAAGCCTATCCACCAAGCAGGTCAACTTCCTTTTGCATAAGCCCACTTTCCCAAAAAGCAACAGCAGCAGGATTAAGGAGAACAGTAAATACTTTAGCTGTACCATGCAGTGACTGCAGATCCAGCACTAAGCGCAGTGGTATTTTTTATTAGTTTTGATTTATGTCTTGCCTCCTGCCAGACTCTTTTGAGTCTGATACTTGACTTTAGAGGATTGGCCCCATGAATTTGCAGGGACCACTTTGCTTGATCTGTTTTGAAATTGCAGGTGACTAGGGTGTAAAATGGGAGACATTAATTGGTAATTGTAATGACCACATGGCTGAAGTCCAACCCTGTAAAAGTTGCTGCCTTCAAATCCTCTGACCTTGGTATCACTGTATGCTCCCAGGCAAAAGGTCTTCACACTGGTAACTGTGGAAAATCAATTTCAATTCCCTAAAGATGTCTGTTGCTAAATGTCACTGAGAGTTAGAAGCTGCTTTTCACTGGTTGTAGCTTTGAAGAGAAATATTAAAAAGCAAACACTGGTTTGGGGACTGTATATAGGTTCAAGTGTCTGGGTTGATGTTTCAACTGTGTTTTTAATTTTTGGTACCCCTATCTGAAGATATTTCATCTCAGTGTATACTGTTGTCTTTATGTCTCCTAAGTTTTTAATGTCTTTTGGAGGTCATCCATAGAGCTTTGAGTGTTGTAGGTTCTCATTCCAGGCAATGAAACTGAGTGGGACTGATATTCACATTATCTTGGTCCAATAAATTCTCTGTGAATAATTGATAAAACAAAAGATCTGAACTGATGAGAATATCTTCTTCTAACTTCATCAAGTCAAACTCAGAACCAAAACATAGGAAAAAGACCCCACAAAGATTAATTAGTACAGCTGACAACTAGAATGTGCAAATGTGTACCACTGTATCTGTGTTTGTGCTTTCTGCTGGATGTAATAAACAGTTATAGAGATAAATTTTTATGTCTTTGTTGGTTTCTTGATGATTTATATTTTACAAAAATAAATAAAACAAAGAAAACCCAAAAACAACCAAAGGAAGAAAAACAATACAGGTGATTAAATATGGAATTAATAACGAAAAGTTCCAGAAGTTCCTAGGCAGCTAAATTCCTATATTTCCTCAGTGTCTTTGGCAACTCCTGAAACCCTCTTCTCTCTGGAGCATGGGCATAAAAGGAGCTATTTGTTTAATTAATTGTGAATTTGAGGCTTCCATAAAAGATATTTTATGTCTTAACTCTTGTTACTCCAGTTTTTTTAACACTCAAAACTGCTGAAGAACAATATCTTGAAAAAACAAAGCTATGCTTATCTTCTATTTTTCTGTGGATATTTCATTTCTCCTTCAAATTCTGAGTTGCACACCAGCAAATAATAACCCTGCCCAGATAATCCTGTATCTTCCTTTTCTTCCCAAATTTGTAGTATTACAGTTTTAATTTGGATGACATTTATTTATAATCACTGGTGTCAGTCTTGAATATTTAGATTACAGGGTTAAAGAAAAATAGTGGTTAAAATGTAGTTGTGCTCTCCAGGATATTTATAAATCCTTTTCAGCATTTTTGATGGCAAATACTTGAAGGAACTACCCTAAGACCCTGAAAATTGTTTTAAATGAGATATTTCAATTTTATGTTTTAATTAGCAGTATCACATTATTGCTAGTATTAACTATCTGCCACAACTGACACACTTAAACAAAAAAGCTTCACTGACATGTTAGTCTAGCCATGCTGCCACTGTGCTTTCTCAGAAATACAATAAATTATTTGACAAATAGGGTGGGATGCAGTCTTTTAAATACAGGTTTCAAGCTGCCTTTCCAGAGGGGTTTGGGACTCTACAGACCTTGTTTCACATCTGTTGGTCCCAGCTGGGTGTCTCAGATATCACAGAGCATCTGAGAAATGTGTTTCTGAATATCAGTGTCCAGGCAGCTGGTCTCTGCTCACTATGTGTCTTATCTAGCTGTTGATCTACCCTGGGGGAAGGAAGGTAGAGAAAGAGGATACAAATTAATTGCCATTTCCATATGTGGCACAGTTCTAAAAGGCCTTGAAACTACTTAACTAATTTCTGAAAATTAAGTCTTCAGTCATTTATACTTTTCCTAGGCATCAGGGCTATGTGGAAGTCTTGGAGAATCACTTAAATGGTTGGTAGGAAGTCCTGGAATCTTCTCTTCCAACCTCTTGCTCAAAGCAGGATTGCTGCTGACACTAGGGGATAGCGATATGACTTTAGTGAGATGAGTCTTGAAAGCCTCCAAGTATGGTGGTTTGAAAAACTCTCTGGGCAGCCTGTGCCAGGGCTGCACTGCAGCAAAAACAAATTTTCCTCATGTCCATGCAGAATGTCTCAGGCCAGGAACTGTGACTGTTGCTCCTTCTTACACAATCTTATACCAAAATGAGTTTCACACTGCTGCTTCTGTAAGTCTCCTTCGAGCAGCCACTGACAACTATTAGCTTTTCCTTAACTCTCCTCTTCACCAGATTAAACAAACCCATTTCCTCAGCCTTTCCCTATGGGGCATGAGCTCAGAGTTTCCTCACTGTCGTGTATTTTCTCCAGTCTTTCAATGTTTTTCTTGTACTAGGGTGACTAAATCTAGACATGGGACTTCTGGTGTTGCCTCAGCAGTGGTAAATGTGGGGGAACACCACCTTCTCTTCAGCTGATGAAAATCACCCTAATGTATCTCAGGATGCAGTTTGCACTGTTTGCACCGAGAGCACATAGCTGGCTGATGTTCAGCCCGATGCCAACAGTAATTGTCCTTTGATCATGGCCACTACTCATCTGGTCATCTCCCAGATTGCACTGATGGACTGACTTAGTCCACCTAGGCACAGAGATTTTTGCTTCCCACTACTGAAATCTGTGTGATTTCTGCTGGCCAGCTCTCGGGGTCCTTTCGGACTGAGACTTTATAATGCACTGTCTTCACAGTTCCTTCCTTTTTTTCATCTACTAGATATTGTCATTTAAAGGTATTTAAATTTTTTACTTCTCCGTATACAGGACAACGATGAAGACACTAAACAAGACTTCTTCTGTTCTGGCCTTTGGGTATCGTGTTTACAGTCTTGCAGAGAATTCACAACTGTTATCTGGTTTACATTATTTCCCAGTCAATACTTTGTTGTTTGTTCACATGTATCAGATTACACTGGCACTGCATATTCTTAAACTCAAGAAACTTAGACTTCTTAAATTAAAACAGACAGTTAAGGTCCAAGTGCTGGGAACATATGCTTCCTGCAGAAAACAAAGACAGCTGGGTGAACTCAGTAACTTTGAAAGAGCAGAGAAAAAACTAGTTTAAATATGGACTGAGGTAGTAAATTTTTGTGATTAAATTTTGTATTATTCATGAAATTTATGGCTTGTACAATGTCCAGAGAATACACTAATTTCTACAGTCAGATACTTAACAGATGTCTAAGGTAGAAGCGTATTTCATTACTAAATTCAGTAAAGGAAGAGGACAGGAACAGAAGCACAGCTCCAGACACACACAACTTTGCCCAGTGGCTACTTCATCCCATCTCAGAGGCACCTTTGACTCCTACAGTGGGATTCATCTCACCTGTTAGAGGTATACAGTGCAGATAATGAGCATGCTGTTAAAGTTTTTGTAGGGAAATAAGCATTTTCAGGGCATAATTCTTCTGACTAAATGTAGAAATCCACCTTAGGTTGTCTGTTTTTCTCTCTTGGTTATATATGGCATGTCCTTATTGTTGATTTACTTGTGGATGCTTATGTTATGGACATCTTCACCTAGTCATCTGACTATAGAGGGATCTCATGGTTTACACAAATTCCAAACATCCATGCCTAAATGTAATTTGAATAAATATGTTGCATCTTTATGTTCTGCAATGAAATGAAAGCTGTCTCTTACTGATTTCTGTGAACTCAGATCAAGTGAAATTGCTGTCAAATATCTCATCTAAATGCTTTGTAGCCACATAGATTAATCTTTGCTGTACTCATTTCTGTTCTATGTTTTGGTCATTGTAAGAATAAGAGTGGCTCCAAATATCAGAGTTATCCTTTCTTGTACAGCCATGATGAGAGGACACCTCTGGAGATTATCAAAATGCATCCTAGAAAGACATGTAGTTTATTCAAACTATAAAACAAAGTAGTTGAAACTGTAGGTGGCAAAAAGAAAAATCTTTGATAGAATCAGAGAGGAAATAATCAGAAGGAACATCTAGAAGGATGATAGAATATAATAAAATTCCGTATCCAAATAGAAAATTAAATGAACCTTGCTTTTACTCAGTTAGGCAAGGCTGACTCCATCACAGTGAATTAGCCACTTACATAGCTGTCATTTTAGTATTAGGACATATGCACAAGATTTTAATTTCTTGTAATTGTACACAAATGACTAGAGACCTTGAATCACTAATATTAACAGGATTGAAGAATATTCCTGCTGTTATTGCCATGTGGGAGGAACAATTACTGTCCATAGAAATAATACAGTGCAATACCATTAGAAGTGTTAGGTAACTACTAGTATCAAAGAATCACAGAATCATAGAATTGGAAGGGACCCATCAGTATCACTGAGTCCAGCTCCTCACCCTGCACAGGGCACCCCATGAGTCACACCATGTGCCTGAGAACATTCTCCAAATACTCCTTGAACTCTGTCAGGCTGGTGCTGTCACCACTGCCCTGGGGAGTCTGGTCCAGTGCCCAGCCACTCTCTGGGTGAAAAACCATTTCCTGATATCCAACCTAAACTTCCCCTGACAGAGCTTCATGCTGTTTCCTTGTGTCCTTACTTTTTTCCCAGCTATTTCCTGTTACTTGGGATCTGCTACCCAGAAAAACTTGCATCTGCTTGATGTGGAACTTCTTTTGCAATCCTCAGCAATGTTCTAGCACAGGAGAGCCCTGACATAAGCCTGAGAGCACTCAGAGGCCTTTTTGTGTTATGGAAGCACAATTTTGGACATCACTGGGGAAACAGGATCCTTCACAAGGCAATGCCAGACATTACCTAGAAATCATAATTTGTTTGAAATAAAACTATTTTCTACTGTTTCATATTCTGTTTGTTACATAGAATTCCTAGTCTGGGAATTTCTGGACAATTTCCCAGTTGTTCTCAGTGGGGATTTTTGTAGTGAAGAAAGAGATAGTTTATGTAGTGTTGCATATGATAAAATTCCTTAATGAAATCATGCTTTTACTGCCTATAAAACACACCCCTCCTGGTGTAGTAAACTTCTGTAGGTTCTATGGAAAGCAATGGTGTGCACTGCTCAGATAGTATTTCTTCTCTGGCAAGCTGATCAATCTTGCCTCAAAATGCAAAGTGGTAATGTGTACTTTTGGCAACTAATAAGGTGGTTAAAGTTTCTACTTCTTTTAAAGACTGTATAAAACTTACAGTGTATTTGTTCTCATTGCAGAGTTTTAAGAATCATTTGATGACTTCAGCACAGCATTACTCAAAAAAAATTGTTGAAAAATTGGCACTATTTACTGTGCAGTCAGCAGGGGTGTCAGGTAACATTTAATTACACATTTAAATGCCTGCATGTTCTGCTATGAACATTCAAGCAAGAAAAAATATCACATTTTATTAATAACACTATTTCCCAGTCTGGCTATTGTTCCTCATGGCAGGTGGTGTTTCTAGGATCACAAAGCTGTAATCAAAAGGGTATTTAAGCAAGATTGATCCTATTCAGAACACTTACTTTTTTCAACTTGCAGGATTTTTACAGTTTTTCAGAATTGTCTCATTTTGTGCCATTGCAACTCCCTGCAAAGGCATATTTTTCTGCAGTTACAGCTCTCTCCACAGGCATTGGATTTTTAATTTTTTTATTTATGTCCTTCCTTCCTTCCTTCCTTCCTTCCTTCCTTCCTTCCTTCCTTCCTTCCTTCCTTCCTTCC